>UXGC01000582.1:0-82536 GCA_900480045.1 Eurytoma adleriae | reverse complement strand
ATTGGCTTACAAATTGTGACGGAAATTTGGCGCGAAATTTTGAATCATATTTTATCATTTTACATATACCGCGCGCAAAGCGCGCATTTAAACTTCCAGTGGTTCTAAAATTCAGAAAAAAAAATTTTCAATTTTCAAAATATATTTATAGAAATGTAAATATGTTTAATAATATAAAGGTAAAGTAAAATATAAATTTTTAGTCTATTTCAATCAATTTCTATAGAGTAATGCTGTTTCCTATCGTTGAACTATTTGTTCGAAGACTTCAAACCTGAAAAATTTGAATATGTTTCATCGAACACTACAACTTTGCAGAGGATTTTTTTTTAAACTCAAAAATGTTATTTAGGGACTAGTTTTTCACGTTTTTATATATTAAAAGTACATAGTTTGTTAAATATTTTGTTTTTTATTAACTTAAACTACCCTCAAAATAGCATTTTTAAGTTTAAAAAAAAATCCTCTGTAGAGTTGTAGTGTTCGATGAAACATGTTCAAATTTTTCAGGATTGAAGTCTTCGAACAAATAGTTCAACGTAGGAACCATTTTTGCTACTTTTTAAAGCACAACTCGCTAGAAATTGATTGAAGTAGGTTAAACATTTATTTATTTATATTTATATTTTGCTTTACCTTTATACTACTTAAACATATTTACATTTCTATAAATATATCTTGAAAATTTAATAATTCTTCTTTTCAACCATACTCTAGCCTTAATTAATTCATAATTCCTTCATTCCTTCTCCAACTCAAGTTGGAAAAACCGATCGAGTCCAGCTGTTGAACGACGTTTGATTGGCATGCTAGCAATTTGTCCACTAAAAAGAGCATGAACAAATGCTAACCTTTAGACGGCCGGCATTTGCACACTTACATCGATGAAGATATTCTTACTAAGGAGAAAAGCGAATCGTTACGGTGCAGTTTTTCCCAGTTGCATAAGTTGCATTACGATCAGTTTTTCCCAAACAATCTGCTATCATATCGTCAAATTTCATTACCAATAGATTGTAAGTCACACAACCGTCGCATAAATCTTTTACTTTTCTGTCTCTACAAGTCGTGGTATAGTCAATCGCGTTATTACGAAGGTGATTAGCAAGATTTCTGAATGCCGATGTAAATTTGTTAAATTTATCAATATTTTTTTCAATTCGACTCTGTACGGTAGAAATTCTCTTCGAACATTTATCCGCGGCATCCATCATTCCACTGCATTTCTGAAGATTTACAAGTTCTGCATTTTCCGCGTTATAATGAGCCGAGTCCACGACGAGATTACCCGCTAAAGTGCAAAACTCACCGTAATCATCCCAGATTACCTGTGTGATATCTCGGATTTTTTTCAAAGATGTCCTTCTAAACGTGTCGATTTTTCTTATATTCGACGGAGCAGCCAATTGAATGCGCGGATCTTCATAAAACGTCGAGTATTTATGATTTACCATCCGAGTTATTTTATTGCTAACTCCATTGAGTCCGTGCAAAATGCGTAAAACGGTTTGGGAAATCGGGACTATGTCATTCAAATTGTTAAATTTCAGTGTTGTGATGGTAGCTGGTAATGATTCGTCTGTAGAGCTCGTTGATGGGAATTGAAAGGCCATGTCTCTGACGCTCAATCTGACAACGCCCAAGTAATAGTAACGAAAAACTGTAATTCAATAAATATATATCACGATAAATTTATTGCGCAATAATCTAAATTATTTTTTATTGTTTGTCGTTTTTCATTTGTAAATTCAAAAAACTAGAAAATATTTTATAATAAACAATGTACGTACTTTGGTTTTAGATCGCAATATAGTTAGTATATAATATTTTTCTTTGATCGGTTACTACCACACAGTTGCACCCACAGATCAAACAGATAACAATCAGATATGTTTTTTAATAAATTATATCGTCTCACGTAAAAAAAATATTTTTTATTTAAGAATATCTGCTCTATGAATTACTCAAATGGTGTTGAATTTGTAGACTGAACAGTGAACACTACTAAATTAAATTCCCGTGACTCATAATTTGTATCCTGCAGATTGCTGCTTATCTATATTATAGATAGTGTGGTTCGGCGCAACAGCACTCTCGCTTTCAATTAGCTATTCTCTGACTTATCTGCAGTATTCACGCGAAAACTATTATAAAACATTTGTTTTTAACTCGAATTTATTCTGATTGTACTTCATTCATGGAGAAAAATTTTATTGGATAATTTAGCATGAATCTAGAAAAATGACAATGTTTATACTAAAAGAGTCATAGACTAGAGAAATGAAAAAAGTTACTGGATTCTTAATAAAAATTGTAATTCAGATGAGTAAAAGATACTTTGAATACATACCTTTCTTTGTTCACATAAATAATGGACATTCGTTGATGTTTGATCTGATAAAAATTAGAGCCATTATTTCCCTTTATTTTCGTTTAAATTTAATTGAATCAATTTTGAAACTAACAACTAATTCGGACCAAACGCATATTCTCTAGTCTTTAAAGATTGTGTCTCTGCATTATGGTGAGGTAGAGACCTCGGTCGGTAACCGGGTATTAAGGTATAAAAGTAATGCACCCTCTACGTCAAATAAATATCGAATTTTAATCAATTTTATATCGAACAGCTCGAGCTAACGAAAGAAAAGAAAATGAAGTCCTAATAATCTATAAATAAACATTGTTCTTTAATTTTATTAAGAATCAAGAAAAAGTAACAATTAAGAAGAAGTAATTCTGTTGAACTTACAGAGGTCAAGTAATTTAACGAGAGTTTATTGACTTTTGCAGTTACGAGACACATTGGGCTGCGGCTCCTCATGATAATGAACATCATTGCTTTCATTTCTTTCAAGTGGAATTCATACCATCTGCAGTTGCACAAGTCCTCGAATATTTTTTTACTCTGGACATGTTGATGAATAAAATTTGTTTAAGTTTTTATGAAATCGATACCTTCTGTAAACATCATCGTACCGTATTGAACTCGTACAACGAAAACTATATACACCAGCATTTCAATTAGAATTATGCTGAACTCTACGAAATGCTATGATCGTGTAGAAATGTGGACAACCTCCGGTTTCGTTGAAATTTTAAAGGATCAATATGATACGATGGTACAAATGTAGGTGTCGAAACCTTTCAATCTAAAATTTAACTCCACCTCGTGTAATGAAAAACTTACCTGGTTCATCAGGTATTCCCCTGCGACGCAATGTATCATAGTACTCAGTAAAGTTCTCACTGTGAATAACCCATAAAGGAATAACTTAATCGACCTTTCTCCCTTTTCCAAGGTCTAACAAATGGTCAAGTTGCAAATATTAATAAAAATAAAAAATGGATACAAAAAAATGAGTTCCTCACATCAATGAACATGTAACCAACGATGACGTGCATCAGCGTGAACGTAAAGACGTGGAAAAACGAAACGTAAGCGTAAATGTCCTTAATCCTCTCGACGAAATCGATGTAATTCAGGTGCTTCTTCAGAAATCCCCTGACGGCAACCACCGTGATCTTGCTCGAATCGCTACTTCGACAAATTTCGGAGAATTCGTGGATTTCCCTCTGCATTATGTTGACCTTGGTGCCTGCATGCAACACCTGAAAGCCACACTGCTTGAAGAAAAAAAATTCACGAGGATGCCAAACTTTTGTGAAATTATTTACATCTTATTCGTTCTACGTCTATACCTGCAATTGTGTTTAAGAAGGACAACGAACTGCTTACATTAATTAGTGAAAGAGTCAATACGCAATGTGAAGAAATTGACGCTTATTCCGTGGTAGAAAATTCACCATAAATTGACCATAACTGGTCAATAAAGAAGGCAATCGACTATAAATTGACCAATTTATGATTAATTTCCTACCAGGGTTAGTAAATAACGATTCCATACCAGCGCAACTAATAAGCCTTCGACCATCACGTGCCCATTGATGCTCATGAAAGCTGCTGCGAACTGACAGAAGCACACGATCTCAAAGAGTGGCGAATGCTTGCAGGCTGACGGAAACTTCGCTGGAATGACGTACACCCGTTTCTCGGGGATGCCGGAAGTGTAAGCCAAGATCGCATTCAACGAGTAAGTCACGATGATGCTGTTGTAAGCCACTATCAGCCAGTTGGTTAGACTGCAGGCACGTCTCACGTGCCTTGGCATCACCTCGAAGTCCAGACGTTTACTTTCGCTCGACCAGTCGTTGTACATTTCACTGATCACTGCCTCTGCACTTCTGATAAAAAAAAAGTAGAACTTGTATGATATTTTCGATATCCCTGGTAGAAACGAGAATTTGTGTTTAATACAATTGTACAGTGTCCAAAAACTCATAACCAAATCCGATTAAGGTAGTTCTCTCAAAAACTGAAAGTACAACAAATTTTCAACGGCAATGGTTAAAGCGGAAAAATAAATTATTTAATTAAAATAGGATTTTCTTCTTTTGATTTAACAATATTTTTACTCTAATCACAAACTAGGAATTCCCCATTTAAATTTGACATTATGTTGGGATCGCGAATTATTTCTATTCGTCAAATTAATTAATAAAAATTACAACATGTACCTTATCTAAAACTTGTTTTATGCAACTAATTGTTTCGGTATATTTAAAAAGAAAAAGAAAAGAACAAATGACTATTAGAATATTTTTATAATCACCTTCGTTTTATGCGGAGCGATATTAACTTAAGAATTGCCGCCAGTACCGCTGTAGTGGCTCCCAAATTAGCCATAAGAGCGTCGAGATTCCGAAAAACGAGTACCGTGTGCCACAGCTGAAACGTCAGGCAAAGTACCAAGGAACCTACCACTAGGAAGAACCCTGCTGAGCTCGACCATCCCGGCCACACTCCGATCACTTTCAACCCTATTCTGACGTGCTGGCTTACAATCTCCGCCGACATATTTTTTCCCTACTTTTTTCATAAAATGTAATATTACTGGTAAATAAAATGAAAATAATTCATTGCATATAATAAATCGGTTTCTCTGATCGACTATAATTTATTCTACTCTATTTACACTTCTATTAAATAGGCGAAACAAATATAATCCAGTTGTTGCTATACAGCTACGTGCTAGTAAATTTTTGCTTCTACGAATTCGGTAAGAAAAAATGGAAAAGCACGAAACCCTCGGACTTCGAGATGAAACTGCGCAATCGCAAGGCGAACTTATTTCGAGATATTTTATGCAAATCGATTTCACAAAACGCAGTGCAATTTGCGGGATGGAGAATACCCGTGCAGAAAATAATAGCGTAGGAACGTCGATAAATAATTGAAAATGTTGCCATTTTTATCGCTTGTTCTTTCCGCATCAATGCGCTAGTCTAAACCGCGAGCTTTTAAGTTCAACTTAAACACAGGTTGAAGACTTTTTGCGATAATTATTTTTATTTCATTTTCAAACTCGATCTTTAATCAAAATAAAAGAAAAGAATATCGGATCAACGTTGGAACAATATTGAACCAACTTTGGATTGTTGTTTACAATCGGTACCACTCTGTTTTTGTTCCAATCTCTCATCTAAACAAAGGTGTTTACTATTTGACAATTGTCATCATTCATTTATATCTAATGTAATTTTTTCATGATTATCTTTTATTGATGCTGGCGTACATATTTGAGTAAAAAATAAAAATACTTTTAAGTATTCTTATGAACTTTCTATATTGATTTCGTACTGGCTTGCTTATAAGGTACTCAAAAAAGCAGATTTAAATATAAAGCAGATTTTTATATTAAATTATTTATTCTAAAAAAATATAGATTTATTTTATGCTATTGAACTTTGTTGGCCACCAAATTTAACGGACTGCACGTACTAGTGAAAGATAAGAAAATGAAGTCTTCATTATCTAAAAGAAATGGTTAATATAATGCCATATTGCCATATAAATAACTGGAAATGTTTTTCAACCAATTGAGGCGCTACGAATAATGTGGATACACCAAGAATGTTTTCTGATGAAATTTCTGTGCATAATTTTTAATTTTATAATAATTAAAAAAAAATATTCTGAAGTCTTAATAATTTTTCGATATAATTATTATCAAAAGCAACATAATCAAGAAAATTGATTTGCAAAAAAAGTTATAATACCCGTAGTTCCTCAATTAAAAAATAAATTAATTATTTACACTTGTAAAGTATATTAAAGATAGGTTACTAAATTTGCCAACTGTTATGTTTACAGGTTTTCCAGCCTTTACCAACATGAAGTACACCGACTTTTTGTGCACCGTAGGAAAGTAGTACCAGGAACAGTTATACAATTCTCGAAAAATTATTTCACTCTGCAAACAAAATAAAAATAAGTAAGTCAAAATAACAATAAATTTTCTCCAATTCTGAAATTTACCTGTGTAGTCAAATACTCGCCGATCACGCAGTAAAAACCTGAGCTTATTACGATAGACGAAGTTATAATAGCGTAATGAATAAAATTGATTAACTTCATACCTCTTTCTATTCCCTAAAATTAAAAATCCAATGTTTAATAAATATTGAAGAAAATTTTTTTATTTAAATATTTATTGATCAGGGTAGTTGTTTACAAAGATGTAGACCTTTATACAGACAAAAAATCTTATCACACAACTGAATGAAAATATGTATTTTATATGAACTGAAAAAAATAAAGAATTGCATACAAATAAAAAAAAAATACGATTCGATAAATAAATAAAATTTTCAAAGTAATGAATTTTTTTATTTTTTATTTCATATCATTGCGTAAGGAGTCATTTTACTCGCTCTCCCGAGAAATACGTATATTCAATTTTCTTTCTTATAAATTAATTTTTTCATAATTTTTTCATCGCGAATCTTTCTTCAATTGCTTACAGAGCAAAATAAATCCTTACACACTGAAATAAAATTAAAAAAAAAAATCATTACTTTGAACATTTTTAAAATTTAAAATACATTTATGATCACTCGCATAATCAAATGACACTTAGGTGTGTTAAGCATTTTTTCTGGAAGGTCTGCAACTTGGTAAATAAAATAAATAAAAATGATCAATTACATCGATGAACATGTAACCAGCGACTACTTGCAGCAAAGTCAACAAGAAAGTGTGAAAAAATGCGACGAACGAGAAGATATCTTGAATGCTATCCGAGAACTCGATGAACTTCATATGCTTCTTCATCAATCTTCTCAAAGTCACCAATGCACCTCGCTTGTCGTTGAAATTCAACTCGCAGGCCTCCGAAAATCTCGTTATCTCCTCGCGCACGATGTCCGCTTTCGCGCAGGTGTGCAGAATCTGCGTGCAAAATGTACACTTTAAAAAATGACCGAATGAACTTTAGCCGAGCGAAGAAGATACTCCAACGAAAGAGTCACCGAAGTAACAAGTAGCCCTTCGATCAAAGCCTGGCTGTTGAAACACAGCGAGGCGGTGACGAATTGGCCCGCGATGACGAGCTCGTACACCGGCGACTGTCGGCCGTCGAAGGGAAAGGTGACCTGAGCGAGGAACTTTCGCTCCTCCACGGCGTCGAACAGGTAGGACACGATGGTCCTGAGGAAGTACGTGAAGTTCATCGCGTTGTAGAGCAGCGCTATCAGTTTGGAGATTAACTGGGAGCGCGTGCAATTGTCGACCATCGTTGCGTTCGTCAGGGTCTTTCCGTCCGGCTCCCAGTCCTCGAAGATCTTGTATATTACCGACTTTACTTTTCTGCGTTTGATTTAGAAGATTTTAAAAAAATTATATTTACGTTAAATTCAGGGTTGCAAATGACGAATTAAAATACTAATTGAATTAGCAGTGGGGTTTTAAATTTCTTTTTATTTTTAATCCCAACTGTCGGATAAATTTTTTTTTAATTTCTAATTTCATTTGACGGATTAAAGAATAATTTTTCATTTTTAATCCCGACTACCGGATTAAAAATAATTTTTTGAATTTTTAATCTCAACTAGAAGTCTAAATGCGCGCTTTTGCGCGCGGTATATGTAAAATGATAAATTTCGCGCCAAATTTCCGTCACAATTTGTAAGCCAATCAAATTTCAAATCTCCGCGTCAATCACAATCAATAAAGGCTTCACTTTTCATCATTCTCTTTTTTAGTAAGGATTGCCGGGTGAAAATAGTATCCTCTTGAAGTAGGTACACGATTGTTGTAGGGCAAAATGATACTGCAATTTCTTTTTAATTATTTTTTGCAATTGATATGCGAGTATAATAAATGCATGCAAATACACTAAAAAAATGAATTCTTGCAAGTACATTAAAAAATTTCGGTACTCTTCCATTAAGGAAAAAAATATTTTGAACAGTCTTATAGTAATTCATAAGTTATTTTAATATTATAAAAAATAACAGTAACTGTAATTTTTAACTACATTGTTGACTGAATGAATAGCTTCTAAAATTTGTGGATAAATTTCCGTAAAAACGACGGAGCTTTTCCTGTAAAATTTTTACGGGAACCTCGCGCTACAATTTTTATCTGAATTTTGCCTGTTTCCGGAAAGCACCGTAATTTTTGCAGGAAAATCTCCGAAATTTTTACGAGAAATTTCTCTCAGTGTAGGCAAAATGTATAAAAATTTTATTTAAAAATTAAATGCGAGTACATCAGATAATTAATAAAAATTTACCTTCGTTTCAATCGAAGCGTCATTATCTTGAATAATCCAGACACTACGCCTATCGTAGAAATTAAATTATCCATCAAAATTTCGAGATTATCGTAAACTTCGATGATGTTCCATATTTCGAAGACTAAAAAGAACAGCGTAATTCCCACTGAAAAGTAAAAACCTGGTAGCCTACCGGCTGCCGGCCAAGCTTCCAATATCCGCAAACCATACTGATGGTGCTTGATAAAAATGTCAGTTTTCATTACACCTGCTTTCTCAGCAGGTACTTCCGTATCCATTTTTTTATTAACAGTCCAACCTTTTTATTAACAATCAAGAACGTTTGATCGATAAACAAAGCATAAAAATAGTTGCAAAAGTAAATTTATTGCCAAAAAATTGCAAGTCTATTTTAATTATTTATTAATAGACCTATACAAGAGTTTTGTTTTAAAAATCCTTTAAATAATCAGTTTGAAATTTCTTTAGTACGTTGATACTATAAAAAAATTGTAAACGCCCTGCAAGTGCCTGATCGAGTGGCGAAAGCTTTATTTTAATCAAGACGCGCACTCGATTCTGCGCAAACGGCGCATCCGCTTACGTCCAATGGTAAACCAGCAGCTGTAATATTTTATTATGCAAATAATACCTGCCGTACGATTAGCATACGTTAGTAGTGCATCGGCGATTTAAAAATTAAACAACTCGATACATTCGTTTTAAAATGAATCGTAATGCTCGTCATTATATTATGTACTTTTTATGAATACTTAAACAAGTGCTATTATCGCTTGCAAACCGACCACCGAACGGTGAGCATAAGTTTGTATAATTTTTTATTTAAAAAATTAATGTAAACTGTTAGGTACACTATAGATATTATTCTGTCAGAGGCTGGCTAATAGCGAAAGCTTTATTTTATTAAAAAACGGACTTGCGATGAATTGAGCATCCAGAAGAAAAACAGCAGCTGAATATTAAAAATTAGACACTTGATACCTTTTGTTTTCAAGTAATGGTACAATCCTTTCAAAATGAAATGTAATTCATATTGTATTATACACTTTTTTGAAGAATCGAACGTATGTACTTATCTACTTTAGACAAACCACCGGACGGTGGATTTAAACTTATGTAAATAAAATTCCGAGACTTCCGAGTGAGTTCCACTGCTTATCTGATATTTTTCTTTCGACGCAAGAGTTGCTTCGTGGACTTTAACATTGAAATGTTGAAATTATCAACTACTCATCGGTTTATCGATGCTTTACTATCGCAAGTTGAATTTGATAAAAAATATAATGACGTCAGCAATTTAAACAAATATCGATAACTCAGCTGACTGAAGTACTGCTTCTGAATCGAAATAGACCTTTCACGATGGTCTGGTAACTGTATTATGTTTCTTTTATTGCAGCAGGTTGATGTGTACTTATCTGCTTAGGTAATAAATAGGCTTGTGCGTTTAATAAATTTCTAACGCAGTACTACCATAAATATGGAAAAGGAAAGTAAATATGAATGATACTGTAAGAGGAAAATCTTTTACCCAGAATCGCGTGAAAAATTAATGTTTCTTTTTCTTCGTGCAGATTTCTTTTTTTCGTAAAATCTCGTATCAAGTTTATCTCGAAGTTTTGCTGGAGATTATGCTACTGGTACGAATGATGTTATCTTACCTTTTAATTAAGTATGGCAATAAAATTTGAAGAAGAAATGCTCAACAGTATTTATTGCAAAACGATATCATAAAATAACAATCTGTCTTTAAATACTATGATACTTTCGTCCTATAGTTCTATAATTGTATAAAAATTATAGTGTAAAATACCATTATGATTATTAATTTTTCCACAATTTAGATATACTTTTTTTATTTTTTTTCTAAAATTTTTAATACTCTAATATTTTTTGGATTTCATATTGGCCTAATAAATCACAACCACTTAAATTTGACATTTATTCGAAAATTGAAGAATTTTTATCTAACTGCTCGCACTAAAGAAAGATACGAAAACGAAGTTTTCATAATCTAATAAAATCAGTATTAGTTTATCAACATTTGATTGTCGCAAATTAATTTTATTTTTTATTTAAATTTTTTACTTACCTTAGTCAAATATATAAGCGATAAATCACTAAATTTTCCAAACATTAAAGTGACAGGCTTTTCTGCCTTTACCAACATAAAACCGATTGCCTTTTGCTCTGGTATTTTAAATTCGTACCACAGGCAGTCATATAAATCTCTGAATATAAGTTCACTCTAAAAAATATCACAGAATCATTTGTGTTACCTTAAGTACTTATTCATATATTTGTATGTAAAGCATCGTTTTCATCTATTGTTTAACGACTTCCTGCAAACCTGATTTGTTAAATACTCCCCAGCAATGCAATAATACCCTGCACTTACTAAAAATGCTATGGTCAACGTGGCATAGTGGAGTATGTTAAACGACTTTCCTCCTCTTTCTAACGTCTGCAATTAACAAAAGAAGCAATAAACATTGAAAACGTAAATTTTTTATAAAGGTTTAGAAAATAATAAGGCGTCTTACGTCAATGAACATGTACCCCGACAAAACTTGTATGAGCGTCAGAAAGAAAATGTGGAAAAAGGAAATGTAGGAGAAGACATTCTGCACATCTTCGGAAAAGTGGATAAACTTAACGTGGATTCGTACCAAATCCTTCAGACTCGTCACTTTTGCTCTCTTATCGCCGACTTTCAACCGGCAAACTTTCGAAAATCTCGATATTTCCTTCCTCACGAATTCGACTTTCGAGCAAGCGTGTATCACCTGCGCGTTTGTTAGTTAAATATAACGTAAAAGAAACATCGTACTGTGCTAAAAAAGTTGAACTAAAAATTGCAATGGTTATTTTAAGACAAATATTCTTAGGATCCTGCACTGGTCACTTTTATCTCTAACACGATTGTACATCTGAACATCTTCATCAGAAGCTGAAGTAAATAATGAGGGAATTTTTATTAAAAAAAAAATACATCAGTTTGAAAAACGACCCCAAAGTCAATATCAAAGTTACCCCTAGAGTAGCCGTTTCATAGTATCTAACAACTTTTGTTAAGGTCAATTTTCGGTAAGAACAATGCCTTTGCCATTATTTACCTGGATAGATGATCTACTCTGTATATGATCAAACAGGTAAATCTTCTTGTAAGTAAGAATTACTACATTACACAAGCGGTGATTTTCGTCGTAGTCAAGTTTGTAAGTTGTTTTTTAAACCCGCGTTGTATATACCCTTTTTCGAACCAGACCTGATGCAAACATTCTTGTCTATTTACCGTACACAAAGTGGTCATTCCTGCCCTAGGGCGCAAATTACACACTTTATGCCCACTAAACAGGCAGGAAAAATCAATCTTTGTCCCTTAATTTTGTTTAAAAAAATAATTTCTTCCAACCTACTTTTATCCGTGTAAAAATTATACACGGTGTCCCAAAACTGTAGACTTTATTTTTGAGGGTGGAAATAGAGTGAAGTTTTGAGACGAAAGTTCTTCAGTTAAATAACTTGACAGGGGGGCCTCGTACAAAAAAGCTGAAGAAGAACTTTCGTCTCAAAACATCACTCTCTTTCCACCCTCAAAAATAAAGTCGACAGTTATGGGACACCGTGTATACATCCGCGTAAAAACTGTTGTAATTTTTAGTACAACTTTTTAGTACAACTATTATTCTCCGTGCATACGGACGTGTTCGATACTCACGGAGGAGGCGAGTAGGCCCTCGACGAGGGCGTGAATGTTGAAGGTCGTGAAGGCGAGGATGAACTGGCTGACGAATACGATCTCGAACATCGGCGTTTGCCTGCCGTCGATGGGGAAGCTCACCGCCGCGAGGAACTTCCTGTCCTCCACCGCGTCGAAGAGGTACGATATGATGGTCTTCAGGACGTAGGTGAAGTGCATTGTGTTGTACAGCACGATGATGGATTTGGATACCAATTTCGAGCGGGAAATGTTTTCCACCAGTGTCTCTGAAGCTGCCTCTTTGCTTCGATTGTTCCAGTCTTCCATCATTTTATTTATCATCACAATGAAAGTACTGATTTTTTTTTATAAAAAAATGTTTTTGGTAGAAATAAATGCTTTTGTATAATTTGATTTGACAGAGCATTGAAATGTATTAGTAATACACTACTGGTGTCTAAAGTTAAATTAGTGAAAAATCACTAAAATTGAGGAATTTTCAGTAATAATTAATCAAAAGTGAGTCAGTAATAATTAATTAAATGTTTGTCATAGTGGAAAATACTATTTTATACAAAATTTCGAAATTATAGGTAAATCCATTACAACGTAATCATTTACATTTGTGCACTACTCTAGGCTAAATATTAATTATATTTTTATCTACGGGTAATTAATTACATAATATGCAAGAGAGATACTAAATGAAAATTTAAAAAAATCATAATACTTATCCTTCAATTTCAATAAACACATTTTCAAAAAAAATCATAAGTTTGTATATACATTGTAATTTTATTATTTTTAGCTTTTCTCCATAAAATCATCTAAAATTCGAGTAAATTTAGTGATTTTTCACTAATTCAAGTTTAGATGGTAAACTTTGAAAATATTTTACCTGCGCTTTATCCGCAGCGTCGTTAATTTTAGTAAGCCCATGACCGTACCAATCGTAGACACTAAATTGTCCATGAGCATGTCGAGGTCCGTGTAAACCACCGCAATGTTCCAGAACGCGAAAAATAAAAGAAACCACGCCCACGCTTGTATCGCGAAAAATCCCGACAATCGCGCGATGCCCGGCCATGCGCCGATGAATTTCAGACCGATTTGATGGTGGACGATAAAAATTTCATTTCCTTTCATTTTCATCTTGAAATCACCACGACGATGTAATTGCTGAATTAAAACCCCGTCGATCGCGATGTTCCAAAAATGTCCTTTATACAGAGTCCCTAATGAATTTCATTTTTGGAAAAAAAATCTTCTGGAGATTAACCGAAATGCAATTTAATAATTAAGGAAAAGTACAGCATACATTTATGTTACGTTATTTTATTTATTTTTCTTTTTTTAGTAAAAACATGAGATAAATGAATCTGTAATCACACCAAGTGTTGAAAGTTAAAATGAAAAAACAAAGCTTTAATCTAATTTCATGATAATTAATTACTTCTTCTATGATCACACCAAGTGTTGAAAGTTAAAATGAAAAATAAAAAGATTTAATCTAATTTCATGATAATTAATTACTTCTTAAAAAATTTAGCAAAATAAATACTTACCGGAATTTACATCATAACATTTTTTATTAATTTTTTATTTACCAGTTATTGGATGAATTTTTATCAATTTTAAAAAATCTTGCAAACTAAGATTTTAGACGCAAGACTAATACCTAACCATCTAAATAGCGGTCGCATACGTATTGATATTGAATTCAATCCGGCTATGTTCTGTACACTTTCTAAAATAATGTCAATATTCTCTCTTCCTCGTTGTTCGCCAACAAAGAGGAGCGAGATGCGCGCGGACATTTCATTTTTTTCCTCTGCGCATGAGGGGAAATACGTGAATTAATAACAGCGACAAGGTGAATATTTGAACGATTTTTTGAATAAATAATATAAAAATAGGGAGAAAAAATGCAATCTTTTCGTAGAAAATAAACAGTTTGGACTTTCATTTACGGAATAAAAGATCAGTGATGCGTCAGAACAAATTTGTTTATTTTACAATATTGAGTGTATTTTTAGTTGAAAAAAATCCACAATGATTGAAGTGTTCCAGACGATTCACACAGTTTTTTTGTCATATAAATAAGGAATTTCGTTTCTGGATATTTATATATTTGTATTCGTTAGGTGATCGGGCAAATTCGCATGAAATAAAACAACACGATTATGAAATAATTAACAATTTATTTCTTATCATCTAAAAGTTGTATAATAATACTGCAAATTGAAGCATGTCGAAGCTTGAGAAAATTCGTTGGAATGTTGATTTTAATCCATTCAACATTTTCTTTCGTTAGAAATGTGTATTGCTTTAGAACCTTAGACTGTGCGGTACACGTTGAGCTTTACTCTAATGATTAAATGCTTACGCGTCGTGGCAAAAGTTGAAAAATGTTTAAGTTTTAAAAAACACAATAAGATTCTTTTTATAAAAAATTGTTGCATTTCCAGTATTCGATAATTAATCCATACAAAATGTAAAAAAATGAATTTTATTCGTTACAAGAACTTTCAATTTTTTCGTATAGTCTTTCGTTTTGCAACGTACAATAATAAATTTACTTCGATTTTAGCTCTTCTAAGTGTTTTCACAACTATACAAATATGTAATGTAATACTCTTTTGATATTAGTTTTTTTTCTCTCTTAAAATTACTTTAAGATATAAAAGCACTGTCAAATTGTCGTCTTTTTAATATTTTACATAATTGTTAACTTTGTTTACCGTAAAAATTATATAACTACAAAATGGCACAACCAAAACAATGAATTCTATGACTTCCTGGCGAAAGCGCAAATCTGCATTTTTTCATAATTTCGATGAATTTGAGATTTAAGTATTTCATGCTTTTTGACAGTAGTAAAATGCTTATTCTTTTCGAAACAATAACGCATTTTTACAGGTTTTTCGATGAATATGATTCAATATTACAATATTTCGATTCAACGGTCTAAACGTAAGATACAAAAGAAAAAATAAAAGATTTGACGAATACACAGTTATAGCATTTTGCCGAGAACAATTGCATTTACAAAATTTTAGTAACCTACAGTTCAATTCTGATAACATCGTATAAAAAAGGAACTCATGATTATTTAAAGTTGGATTAAAATGCAGTTGGTCCTTTTTACAGGGAAGTCACAGATTCGTTGATATACTTCAGTTATGATAGATTTAATTTAAAGCTCTTTACATAGCTTATAAAAATTGTTTTATCTGCATTAATTGCGTGTTTAAAAAGTGCTAAAATACCTCTACGACTTGCTAAAACCCACGTGGAAGTCAATAACGTAATATAATTTAATCTAGAATTCCGTAATACTACTACTATCCTGTCAATATTCAATATTAACAAAATTAAATTTTATTGACCTTTTTCTTATCCATATAGTATTAATACGTATCCAAATAAATGTGTTAGTATTTTTTGATTTTCTATTCTGTCAAAAATTTATTATCCATGGGTTTAGTTAGTTCAATTCACTATCTACTCTATTTAAGGCATCGGTATCAAGCACCACAGTGAACATAATGTAGTGAAGAAGATTAACGTTAATATTGTATCATCGGCGGTTTAATTCTCTACAGTAGTGACGGTACTCGCAAAAAAATATTTTAACAATTCCATTGAGTTAAAATATCGAATGAGTGTTAGTTACGAAGCCCTGATAAATAGGAACATCAATAAATTTAAAAAGCTTTCCTTCGAAATTAAATTTGCTTGAAGACAGTGCATGTTAGGAATTTTCAGACATAGTGCTAGGCATAGACTGCCCTCCCTGATTTATTAAGACATGATTTCGTAGAAATGTAACAATCAAACCATCAAAATTTATCTTAAAAATTTTTTTAACAATTTCTTAAAAACAATAATTGTCCCAATCATTACTATACTCATTAAAGTATAAATGGAAATTGATTTAATAATATCCTTAATTTGTCAAATTCAATAAAACATGATTAACTACTTAAGTTTAATAGAAATTAACAATCTCTGTCAATAGTAAAATTGAGTTTAAAAAATATTTTTTTTTTCTTTTTGTATCTATATACATTATTAGTACTTAATCCAAATCCTTACACTCAGACTGTAAGAAATTTCAAAACTTTATCTTGCACTTTTGTTCTTGTTATAAATTGCTCCTAAATTTATTTAAATGATTCAACTACTACTTACCAACTAAAATAAACTTAATATTAAACATGAAACTATGTCTTAAAAAGTAACTTCTAACTCATATTATCGCCTTGCTTTAATATATTTTATGACACTCTTTGCGTAAAATGCCGTCTATCGCATTCGAGTATACGTCAAAACAGCATTTTACGTCGTGTTATAAAATATTTTTCGATACACGTGCGAAAGATGATTCTCGAAGGAATACATTGGTAACCCTCGCTTCATCCGGACGCCAATCGCATACTTTCCGAGAATCGAACTTTATCGCAATTTTATCGAGACATGCAGAAGTACATAGTAATGTTCACTATCATTTCGGAATCAAAACACCTCTAGAGGTTCCCTTGTTAGTAAAATGCTACATCCTTATATTAATTATTGTGCATTTATTTAAGCCACGTTATCATTTACTCGAAAAGGCTCCGCTTTGCTTGTGAGGTTTGTTCAGAACTTTGCGTTTGAAAAACGTACAACAACTGAAAAAAACAGGCACGATTTTAAATAAGAATATAAAATGAATTTTTTCTTTCTACATAAGTTTCGGAAAATTGAAATAAAATTATCAAGTTTCGACAAGAAAACCTATGGTTAAACAAAAATAACCATTTTTTTATTACACTAGCGGCAATAAATCCGCAATTAACGTCGAATAAATTGGCAATATTCACAAACGAAAAGGCTAAATTGGTAATCAATTTGTAACGATTATCCCCAACTGAACAAATTAATTCAATTAGGATCCCCAGTTACAGTCAATTTAGTCGTTTCGTCGCGAAAACAGTTTCATTCGTTACGTTTAAATTAATTTAATTGAATGGTCTACTACAAAAATACCCTTATCAAACGAATCCCTAACATATTTATAAGATTAAATAACTTTTGATCAGCAAAAAACTTGTACAAAAATATCGTATCACTTAGGTAGCGTCCGGCTGCCCGCGATCCCTAAAGTCGCAAATAATAGGCTGGAGGTGGGATCTGGACGCGTCCGCCAACTCGCCTAGGAGCACCTCTGTGTCGTTCGCCCCCGGCGAGTGGGGCTCGTCGCTCGCCCGGTTGCTGATGCTGCGGCTGAGCCTCAGCAGCGCCTTGTCTCGCCGCTGCTTCTCTCGCTCGGCCTTCATTTTCGTGAACTCGTCCTCGCCCAAGCACTCGCTCGTCGACGAGCTGCGGGTGCTGCCGTTGGCCTCCCTAATGAAGGGAGCGCAATCGAACGCGTCTAAGTCCTGCGCTAACGGTACCGACATCCGCGATCTGCAAGGTTCCCAAAAAAAGATTTTTTTTTCACATTTCTTTGTTTATTTTTATTATAAAATAGAAGATAAAGAAGATAAATTTTCGATCGATCATCTTCACTGACTTTATTCGTATTTTACACTTTTTCAAATAAAAACGAAAGTTGAAAGTTGCGTTTTTAACAAACAAAATACTTGTGTCTTCGGTATTTACATACGATTCGATTAATATAACAGCATTGTTTAGTAGTAAACAAAATAAACAAAAATTCCTCGGTGAACTCACTTTGTTAGATAAATGAAAGTATAAAAATTTTTAACAACAAATTCCTCGCACAATCCGATACATCATCATTCAGAAGAAAAAAAAGAGACAGTGTGTGTGTGCATATGTAGAAATGAGTGCAGAGAATTACACTAAAGAAATGTACCTTGTGCCGCGGTATCGCGTCGCACTGGTGCCCGCCGGCATGCCGGCGCTCTCGGCGGAGCCGCTCAGGCCGACTACCGGGGCACTGGCCGAGAAAATGTCGCCGTTGCGCGACCCCGAGCCGGGAACGTCGACGGGGGCGCTAGCGGGCGGCGGTCCCTGCGGGAATATACTCTGCACGTGCGGACGGCTCTCGGGCCGCATCGACGTCATCGTCATTTGCTCGTCGACTTCTTCGATCACGCCGATCCTCATCGAACCACCTGGACCTGCAAGTTCAATGGACAATCAGCGTGTTTATTTCTTCTTATGTTTAGTACTGGTTATTATGTATACGGGGACAAAAGTTATACTAAAAATTGAGTATGTATGTTTAACAAATGATCAAATAAAAAAGTTGGAAAGTTGGAAGTTATTAAAAGTATTACTCAGAGAAGTGTTCTAAAAAAGAAAGTGATCACAGACTGACATTCTGAAAAAATTACCATACTTTGTAGTCAAATTTACAAAGTAGTATTGCAAATTTTCATGTACGTACAATAAATTTCACAATGAAGTGTAGTCATTTTTTCAGAATATTAGTCTGCAATTATTTTCTCAAACAGTATAGTAATTTTTACTAATAATTCTGTGTAAAAATAAAAAAATAAATGTAAAGAGAGAAACGTTAATCTTCAATCTATTAACTTTCTTTAAATGAATGTGATTAAAAAAATTAATGAATTTTAAGATTCTATTACTATCTTATACTTCCAAATATAACTTATAATTTTTTTCACTCAATTATAACAGTTTATATTCTTGTATATTCTCTAATATTCTTGCATTTTGACATTACTAAAATAATATTAATCAATGTAAAGTTGAATAAGCGGTATTAATTCAAATACACTTGGATCAAAAGGAAGACTATTGACTATAGCTTCTTGTAAAATTTACATTACATAGAACCTTATTATAAAATTTATTAGGTTCTAAAAGGATTTACAGTTGAATAAGTTGAACTTTTCTCTAATAAATTAATAGTCTCTTCACGTAAGTCGGAAGTCTTCCACTTATTGACACAAGTGGAAGTCTTACTTATTCTATAAAAGGATATTTGGGTTAATTATGCTCAATAAACTTTAGCAAGGCTACTCTACAGTAATAGCATTAAAATGCACCAATGCAATTTTTGATAGGACACTGTTCTCGCTGTACAATTTTACCTGGTATTTTCAAAGAAGCTGCGGAGGTAGAGTTAGGAAGTCTTGCCGGCGTTTTAGTACCGCTTGTACCATCTGGCCTATCCTCCTTATTGAATAACCTCTTAAGTACATTAGTAACACTGTTGATTCTCGTGAGCGATCCCCCAATGTTACTCGGAGTTGAACCGCCACTTGTATTTCTGTCAATCCTATCTCGAGTACTGACTCGACTTCCACTTCTGCAAATTGAACCAACATTTAAAATCCCAAGTTTCGTCAATTGCAAATAACAGCGACGCTACTAAATTTGCCAGCAACGTACCTGGAGATCTTGCCACCGGCTACGAAGTGAATCCCCGAAATGGCATCGTCGTTCAAATCGTTCTGATACTTTTGCTGATACTCTTTCTCCATTTCGTCTATTCTCACGGAGGACGGCTGCAGCTCCTGTTGCGCGGCCGACAATTGAATACCAGCGGTCGACGGTTCAGGATGCTCCTCCCTAAATTGCTGCGCTGCCGCGGTATATGGCAATTCCGTCGGAAAGATTTCATCCCAGTACTGATCCCGAATCAATTCTGGATGCTCGTGATGCATCTCGTCGACTATCAGGTAACTCACCTGTTTTACATAAAAAACGTGTTATTTTCAAATTTTTTATAAATAAATAAGACGAATTACAATTATAAATAAATAATGCGTGTTACGTGTACATATTTTTGCTTATTGCAAAAATATCCTGTAGACAATAATGAGTAATTAAATGAAGTGAAATATTTTCTTAGATTCCAATTTAGGTCTCCGATAAAGCATCGAAAAATCGCAAGCTGAAATATCGCGTGACATCACGGTCATGTGCTATATAGATATACTACTACTACTGCACTAGACTACGGTAACGTCATCATTATAATTCATCACGCGAAATTTAAACTTGCGATATCAACGTATTATTGAACATCAAGTTGTGAAAACAGAAAATGCGTGTCGATTATTTTTCAATATCCGAATATCTAATGAATCTAATGAAATTTTTCATACGCGATCGACACTGTTATTAACATGAAAATTAAAATTTCCTCGTTACACTCTCGTGCGCAATTATATAGATAAAGAAACAAATCAATGTCCTCGTTACATAATTAAAGCAAAATAATACGCGGATAAAGCATTCCACCTGCAGATTCCTGTCGACTATCCAGTTGACCTCGAAGTCGTCGTCGTCCTCGCCGAAGGGATTGATCAGCGTCTCGGCGACCTTGAGCCATCCCATGTAAAAGAACATCTCCAGCGTGGTGAACACCGGGAAGTAGATGTCGACCGTCTTGGGATCCTCGAGTATCCACTGCTGTCCGATGACGTTCGTCAGGAAGTACGTGTACACGGCGATCGTGACCACCTGGGTGTACACCAGGGGTATGCTGATGGTGTCGTAGTGCACGAGGCCGCCGCACGAGCCCCGGAACTTGTTCAGCTCGTCGATGAGGGTCTTCACGGCGAAGTCGTCGCGTATCCGGCCCTCCTTGCGGGCCCGCGTCACGATGCTCGACGCCCAGACGATCGGCAGCCAGTGCTTGCTCGGCTTCGGGAATTTGCTATTCAGACTTTGAAATATCACCAGCTCGTTCTCCAACAACAAGCCTGCGTCCACGTAGTGCTCCAGCGTTGGGAAGCGCTTTTTCACACGGGGCGAGACGTTAGCCAAGACCAGCGTCAGGCACACGCACACGTATCTGCAATTCAACGGCGACGCATTAATAATTCATCGCGGCGTCTTTCTTTTTTTATTTCTTTCATTTTTGAAGACTGCGCGTGCAAATTAATTTTTTTGTCTTCTTAGATATATAAGTAAATCGAGAATTTTATACACAGTTGATAGAACAGTAAGTAAACAATGTTACGTAGAGTTTTAAATAAATCTAAATGCACTTAGAAGTGAATTTCATTTGTTTATAAAGTATAATGAATTTGACGGTGAATAACAGACGTATCTTTTCTTTAAATTTAAAATGACGTTTTTGGATGTGTTCAGGAATTCATCGTAAAGTTTTCACATACAAAAATAAAGTTATGAATAAAATAAATAAGATTGTAAACAACAACTCATTATCAGCATAGTGAGAAAATATACAAGCTAGAAAAACTGAAGATTTTAAGAGAACATTACTATTCATTAAATTTTACAATTTAAATCAGATATTAAAATCGTTTGTTTTGTTGAAGCTAACACTAAATTCTTCCTTTTATTTAGATTTATTTGGTTTTATATCAAACATTCGACACTTTAATAAAAATAAACTTTGTGTATAAGTCAAACTTTCGTGGAGAAGGATATTTTGTAGGGCTTTTCAAAGGATCTCGTCGAACCATGAGTGTGAAATTATTTTAGTAGAACGCCAAACTTTCGATACTGATGAAATCCTTTTTCAGAGCTTTTAAATACATTAATTATTGCTCTTTGATCGATTTTTTGTTGATACAATGATTGATGAGTCATAGGAAGTAATTAATTTAAAATCCCCAAAGAAGACATTTCTTTTAATACCAAAACATTAGCGCGCTGTAATAAATTAATTTTACACACTCGATTCAACGAAATCATTTGAGAATCCCTTCAACGTAATTTTAATGATAAATATACACACGCTTAAATCATGTTAATTTTTTCAATTTTAAGTTTTTCGTTTTAAGACTTTACGTATACCTACAGCAAATTTATTTACCTCTATACAGACTTTCTTATATAAATTATACAGGAAAAAAATAATTAAATAAATAATAACCTTTCGACCTTACTTCACGCTTGGCATTCGATTCATTAGTTATACCTGATAAACATTATCAGCGATCGCTCACGCCTCACGCGCGTCTGCGCAAGCTCAAATGTTTAACTAAGAAGTCATAAAGTATACGAGTGTTGCAGACAAATACGCACAGCAATCATTGAAACGATTCGCTCAATTCGCTCTATTCCTGGACGCATTTGCAGGCGATTAAGCGCCGAGCCCCAATCATCGTTACGTACGCACCTAACAATAGTTCGTCTCATGAGCCGCCCCCGCTCGTCGTTACCGTGGATCGTCGCCGAGACGAAGACGGCGATGGAGTCGGGCCACGGTATCGTTATGTACTGGTTCCACCAGCGGTTCATCACTATCGTGACGTAGAAGCCCAGTACGAACGACAGCGGGCTCGACGAGGTGTGCTTCCGGCAGAACTCCACTACCTTCTCGAAGATCCGCTTCTGGTCCTCGTCGAGGCCCATGCGGTACAGCCCCGACAGCGTGTAGTAGATGGTCAGGAACAGCAGCATGTCCGTCCATATCAACTTGTAGACGCTTGCCTTCCATCTGCGAGTAAAGAGATACAGTCGTGATATGTATACGAATATGTGGAGAATTGGGTAGAGAAGTGAAAAATTCTATTATATTCGTCTGATAGAATATTGAAAAATAATCGACATGTATTTTTTCTTTTTTCAATTCAATGTTGATTAACTAGATAAAAGTTACTATGATCATGACGTCTCTACAGTGTAGATTATCGATTTGGTATAATATCGTGACGTCACGCGCAATTTCAACATTCGCTATTTTTGTTAATAAACATTAAATTAAAAAAAGAAGAAATACGTTTTGATTACTTTTCAATATTCTATCAGACGTATGTAATGAAAATAGAAAAAAAAATTTTTTTTTTTACCCAATTAGATATTTAAAGTAATATCTTGGGAAAGTGTTTTATGCCCTTTACTGGGATAAAGTAATTTTTATTATCATTTATTTATACCATTAATTTCTTTCCTTATGTGAGTGCAGCGGCGACAAAATGAATTTTATCTAATGATATTGTAAACTATTTAAAAACTGCCATTGCCTGAAGTTTTTCAAGTAATTGTCACTGTGACCTTACCGCTGTTATTGTAGTTCTTGAGCATTAAAGAGTCTTCTGATCATAAACCAAATAAATGAACGTGTCACATTTAACACCAGCGAGGTGGTAACAGCCTTGTTCTGTTTTATAACAACAGTCTAGTTAAATACGGGAAATAAATGGCACGCGAGCGTTTAATGCAGTGGCAGTTCTGATCGTCGGTAAATCGGTACCTATTCACTCGAAAAGTGCGAATTAAAATCGTAACAAAATTTATTTTTATCTCTGCAAATCTTTTTTAGTGATAAATAAGGTACTTTTGCCCGAGTGACCGAGTTATCACCGCAGCTCCAATTATGATTTCGCGATATTCACTGTATCATAGAATGAACTCAGAGAGTTACTTTTCAGAATTAAATTTTTGTGTAGTAAGATTCAATCGTTCTTGTTTACAATTGATAAGAGTAAATCAATACTTACAATAATGAAAAATTATTGTAGGAAAATATACTACAAATTTATGCGTACTTGGAGTATGAAAAAAATTACCAGTTTTTTTAAAAATTATTATAATTTACATTATTCTGAAGTATTCCACCAGGCTGCGATAATTTACAGTTATTTTTTCTACCTGCCTTTCTCAGTGTGTCGAAATAAATTGTATCTAAAATTTAAGAGTTCTGCATTTTTTCCTGCAGCTACTTCCTCTCGCTCTTACTTAATTTAAATATGGACAAAAAATATTGAATTTTTTAATGACCATTCGAACCTACTCTGAATGTTCCAAGCATGATTTTACTCATTTTTAAATGAGATGCGCATAAAGTTTAATTTTACTTTCGCACATTTAATACTTTAGTTTCATTCACTATTTCGCCTTGATTCACTAATAAATTTTCGCGTAAAATTTAAATTATTAGTTACACTGAAAAGAAATTAGAAATTTCAACTAAATACTTCTTTGAGGAATTTCAACTAAACAGTTTCTTGGAATCGACTAGATACTTTTAGAAACTACTAAATATTTTAGTTATAAAAAAATGTTTAATTGATTTAAAAAAATATTTTTAATTCAAAAAAATTATTTAGTTTGAGCCCCTTAAAGTAATTTTTCATTGAAATGACCAAATCGTTTAATAGTGTACATTCAATTTTCTTGTATACATTAAAAGTTAACTTAAAAAGTATGCAAGTACAACTGACCTTAACAATAGTTTTAAGAAGCAGCCGAAACCCCTGCAGGTGGCGACTTCTGCGGTATACGACACCGTCATATTTTCGTGCGATTCACTAAAAAGAGCATGAGTACGAAAACCATTGGCAGATGACCAACATTCACTAGGATTAGTCCAACGGGTCGCTCAAATCATATAATCCGTAATGAGTTCGAACTTTCCAACATCCTCCTGCGCTTTTTCAACGATTCCAGCCTACTTCTGCCAAGCATCGTACCTGAAATTTAAAAATGCATCGTTTAAGATTTCAAATCGATACTTTCTTCACTCAATTGTTCATTTAAAAATAAAAAGCCTTTTGAAATAAAAAATAAAAATACAGTTGTCATATAAACCAAGTCCATTGTTGGGCCGTTCAGGCTGAAATTAATAATAGTAATAAAATTAAAAAAAAAAGGTAGTTTCTTCAGCATCGTTAAACATTTACCGTCGCGTCTAAACGCGGGAAATGAGCGATTCCGCGAGCGCCGGGGGATTCAGGTCACGACTGACCTTTACTTAATTACGCGAAAACAAATTACATTTAATATGCAGCCGCGTGTGTTTCTATACACCAGATACATCCATCGATCCAGTTGTTTTCTCGAATCTTAAGTGTCGGTGAGAAACCGCATAAAAATGCGGGGCTCAGGTGGACACCTACCTGCCTATACATTCGGCTCTCGGCGCGCGCACTGCCTCGGGCGGAATATGTAACACATCGACTTCTCTCTCTCTCTTTTTCTCGTCGCCTTTTTTCTCTCCTCATTTCTATAACGCCTCGACCGTTAATAATTGCGAGGGATCGCGGAAGGCGGCTTTAGCGGCAGCTTCCCGGAATGAGCTTAATTGTCGAGGAAAACGCGAACCGCCGCCGGGGGAACATTTTTTCAATTAACGCGCCGCGTGCATATAAGCGATTCCGCGCTGCGCGTTGCGTCGAACTGCGGGCGCGCGAAATCCCACAATGACTGCGAGGCGTTCGTCTGCTCGATTTGGAGTACACTCGATCGAATTTGATTCTTTTGGAGTGCGACCGGTGAATAGTAATATCGTTCGAAAAATTGTAAGTTTTAAATAAAAGAAGAAGTGGAAATCGAAATTTTTGAACGCTTGACCTCTGAAAATGTGAAAGAGTGGAAAGCAACTCGATTTGAGTGAAGACCGATCCGATAGAATTTAGAGTGACACAGTTTTTTCTGAAATAGAGTGATTTTTTCATTCGAATGAAGAGATTTTGGAATTGAATGGACACACAGTGCTTAAAAAAACAACTTGTTTAAATATTTCGATTTTCCATTCCATTTATTTTTAACATACGATTTTTTAACATATTTACGATTTTTTGAAAATTTCAAATACTTTCCAGAAGTAATTGCGTGGAAAGTTACGTGTTCTAAAAGAATAAAATTCGATACCTGTAACTCGACTAGAATGAAAATTTGAGTTCCGTCTTGTTTGGGAATAACTTGCGTTGCACAACATTAACACATGTTTCCAGCTCCGTGTTAATTAAATATTCGTTTCTTTGACGTTAAAAGAAAAAATAAGGTGTCACGTGGTCCCGGTGCACGTATTGTATTTACTTTACTTGTTTGAATGTGGTCGATTATTGTAGAAGATCTGGCAAGGCCAGAAAATTTTAATAACATGTTATTTCTGGGTTTTTTTCTGCTCAAGAAAAATCGTAGAATATTGAGTGGACTGTAGAGTACTTATTTATTATTTTTAAATCAGAAGAAAAAAGTTAATAGTACATTAAATAAGTTGCATCGTGATTAGAAAATTAATTGATCTAAAGAAGACTTTTTTTCCATAAACAACTTGTTGAATGTTTAATAAACATTTTATTCGCACAATAACGCTGCAATATTAAGTTTAGTACCTAATTATCGTTACTTTTTTATTAAAGTAAAATAACAAAGCGGAGACGTTTATTTATAAAATAAACAATAATTGAAAGGAAGATAAAGAACTGTTTAGATTTCAGAGAATTAATGAAAGAATAATGTTTTGTAAAATCTAATTAAAATAATAATTTATTATAATTGGATGTAGTATTATTATTATAAATTTAAATAATAATTTAAATTATAATTAATTATGATGAATATGTACAACAATAATACTGCAGGCAATTGTAAACTGATGTCCATTTCTCAGTCAAAAGTCTGCAATAAAATAAATTCTGTATGTTATAGTACCACATGGGTAATTAAAAAAAATTCACTTAGCAAATCTGTCACGCCAGGATTTTGAGAAATGTCGACGAGCCTATCTCGTAACTAACTCGCGATCTTGAAAAAGCGACGATTGTCCATAAATTAGCGTCGCTAAAACTTGAACAAATGTCCCATTTATGAATCAGTCCAGATAACAATTTAAACCGAAGTATTTTCCACGTTTTGCAATGACACTCGCGTAACGGTAAAATTCCAATGCATAAAACTATCGCTCTAAAACATTTCGCCTCGCAATAATCGGAATAATTGAAATTGTCGAAATAATCGCTACAATCGTGACGATGAAAATAATCGAAGTAATCGCTACAATAATAACAATTGACACGATCGTGATTAAAAGAAAAATCCAATTGACTCACAAAAAGATGTTACCTAGAAGCGATAATGCAACGAACGGACGCCTGCACTATCGCTTGGCATGCAGATGATACCAGTCGCTGCCGTGACACGTAAAAGTAGAACTTGGTCAAATTTATTATCCCGAGAGGCCTACGGATTCAACCACCGCCGCGAATTTTATTGAATGAAAGGAATTTATCGCGAAAGCTCGCCTCACCTCCGGTCGTAAACAATAGCGTACAACAATAACAAAAAGAACAAGAAAAGACACCAATCGCAATCAGCAACAAAGCAAAGTGCACCAGATAGTGCAAATCGATAAAAAAAAGAGGCACACGATTATCAGAGTCGACCTTGAGGTGAGCGAGCGCGGAATCAGCGTCAACCGCGGGGATCCGAGAAGAAGCAGGACTCCAACGAACGAACGAAAAAACAGCTGATGCCAAAATCCCCAGCGGGCCTCTTGTATTTCGAGCGGTCGCACGTAACCCGTTCTCCCCGCTTGCGCGCGCGCGCGCACAAAGGCGGGCCTGTGCTCCACGGCGTCGCTCCTCGCCGTTGGGCACACGGGCAGGTATACACGCGGCACTCACCACTTTGTTTACTAGGACGGCGCGCTCCACCTCCTGCGTCCGGGATCCTCGCGGCGAGTCATCTGGACGGTCACGCGCCGCGCACCACACTGCGTGCACCGCACACTTCCCGTTGCGTCAGTCGCGCGCTCACGACTGCAGGCCCGCGGAGCAGCGACTGCCGCCGACGACGACCGACGCCGCGCACATGCCAGCACTTGCGCAAACGCCGCCGCACGCGACTCGCGCGATCGCCCCAGCCGACCCGGCGTCCCTCCGAGACGCTGTGTGTACGATATATAGGCAAGCTGTACGATGCCGCGGATGCTCCCCTCCTCCCCCGCGAGAGGAGAGGCGCTGCTGTACCGACCGCGTCGCGCTCGGGATTTGTACCTGAGTGTGGTATATATGTTATGCTGCGTAGGTGGGGGAGTGTTTGTACACGGCGCAGCTGCAGTCGTTTTTTTGTGGAGCTGGCTGGGGGGTATACGCACGCGAGGTGCACCGCGCGGTCTTTGTTGCGCGCGACGAAAACGAACGGCTGAGTGTTGTCGCTAAAATTAGGAGCACCGCGTGCCTCGGCTTGTGACTGCATTTTTTTGAGATTTTTCGAATTGTCACTTTGACGTTGGGGTTTTACAGAGACATTTGTGGTGTATTCGTTTTCTTTACAGAGTTTACTCGAGATAAATGTAATGACGTATTTGATTTTTCTGTTAGTGTAAATTTTTCTCATACGTTTTGTAAAATGAGAGTTAAAAAGAATCACAATTTTATAAAAAAATTATACGCGCTAATTAAAATTATCGTGTAGATCAAATTATTACATTTTTTTCATTCATAAGAAACAGATTTAACGGTAAAGCTTATGACAAATAATAAATTAATCGATTGTAATTAAAAACAGATATATTTAATTTTCAAAAGTCTTCATTATAATAGTGTTACTTTTGGTGTAATACTCCCTGATGCTAACACATTCTTTAGTACTTTCTCCTGATAGATTTAACAAAGGAAAATAAACTGTTAAAAATATATTTTTATATAAATATACGCATATATTTATTCCTATAGGGAACATGTATAATAAATGCTTATAGTTAACCATAAATTATATTTGCACTGACATCGATAGGTGCATATAAGTCGCAAATTTTTTTTTTTTAGCTCAATTTTCCTAATATAGACAGGTTTTATACATAAATTGTTAAAGTTCGCGGGTATCCGCGTAATGGCCTTGGAAAATATAGTGACGTTAATAAAATACAAAGCACGCAATTATGTAGGTTTCCTCTTGAAGCAGTATCCAGTGTCATTTTTTCACTGCACAGACGGTCGTTTGTAAAAATTAAAAAAATATAAATCATTTCCAGATTTTTCCTATTCATTCACACTTTACACACTTTTGTTTTAATACAGTTTTTAGTCACTAAAATAAAACGTTAGTAGACTTTACAAACACATAAAGTTTCAGTAAATTATGCTGTAGGGTTTGGATAATGAATTTGGTCCCTAAAAATCACAGTCAATAAATGCAACAAACAACAGTCTGTGATTAAGGCCACTTGACTCAAGTAATAACAATAACATCACTGACACAATCATGATGAAAAAATATTATCGCACCATGGCAGCTGCATCTATTCAGGAATTCTTTTAAAAATTGTCTTCTGGTTTTTTATAGATCTGAATGTTCAACAATTTCCTTTTTATTTACACAAATAGCTCTGATCTTATTTTCATCTTCTTGTTTAAAATTATACTATTTTCTTTAGAGTAGGTAAACGTCAAGCAACAATGGTTGTTAAAACATTTGTTTTCGGAGTATAACTCCCTGTTCTGCAATATAAATCAACGTTTACCTTTTTCTCTACCATAATTACATTCACGGAATAAAAAACAGCTAATAGGTTCTCTGAATCACTTCAGTTTAAACTACCTTATTGTTGCATGTTCTGAGGACCGAGACCAGCCGGCTACGAGTTCATTATCTCTGTTTTCTTCTGATCTTTGATTTGATAATCTATCATTTTTCTCTTGATACGCCGTACTCGCTCTCAATATCATATCAGGAGATATAGTACTTTTTACCGTTTTATATATAACTCTAGAAAAGACAAAATCAATGTAAGTAAAATACTCCATTTTAGAATATTGTAGTAGATATAATTCGTTGTACCTTGGTAAAATTGCCAGGACGGAAGCGAGAATCACAGTTAACCAATACACATGACGGCCAATAGCTTTTTGCATGACCCAGTATGAGCCAGGTAATCCCATGCAATTTACACAAACTGCATTATAAAACAAACTAAAGCCAAAAAATGCACCTAAAGATGCTAAAATGGCTCCAGCGTGAATTATCGTCTATAAGACAAATATAAAATTAATAAAGAATTGCGTTTCTTTTACTTAATGTTAATTTATTAAAATCAATCTATTTGTTCTTACCCATGATTTTATTTCAATCCCAATGTGCATTAACATGACAATAATACAGCATGTTGTTATGGTTGAGCCAAACTCCCAAATATCTACATCAGAATCGTGATAAACCTAAAATTGTAAACAGTTGTAGTGAAAATTCTTTTAAAGAAATGTGGAATAAGATTATGTAATAGTGTTATAATATAAAATAATTAAACACGCTTACAGCTTCAGTTAGAAAGAAAATAATGATGCTTTGGTACAGAGCGTCAGCCATGGTCACCCAAAAAGAGTGGGGTTGATAAACAGAAGCTAGTCGACCTCTTTCATACAACCTAGGTGATTCCTGAAGTAGATTAGCCGGAGCTACTTGATCGTAAATACCTAATATTAACGGAGGCAGTGATGTAAATAATAGATTGTATAACATCAAGTATATCTGATCAATCATTACAGCTCCAGAAAATCCACAATAAAGCTGCAAATTTATAAGAGAATTAGAGTGTATAAGAGAATGTATTGAAACATTTACAAGGCATTAAGAAAAAATTCGCGTACCTGATACCAAAAAATCAGGAAAACAAACGTGGCATTTTTATAAAAGAAATATAAAATCATTCGAGACAGTCTGTCGTAACACCAGTGGCCGTGCACGAACAAAAGTCTAGTCAGCATGGGAAACCTAGCGATCGCGAAATCAGATGCCATCACGGCTTGCGTTCCTTCTCTACCAGAGACTCCGATTCCAACGTCTGCCGTTTGAATCATACTGACGTCATTCGCACCATCGCCGATGGCCAAAGTTCTCATGCGGAGTTGCTCTTTTACTACTTTGACAATGTAAGCCTGCGTGAAAAAATATAGTCATTTACTTTATGTCTAAGAAATTGACTAAATATACAATTAAAAAAAGATCAATTACATAATTTAAAGTTGAATTAATGAATGGACTAAAAATAATTTGTAGAACACTTTTCTCTAGTATTTACAACTTTCGGGGATTTTTCAGTGATTCAACTTTATAGAGAAAGATGGTAGGAGAATTAACGGTATTTGTTATAAAAAAATCGCACCTTTTGCAGTGGAGTAGCGCGGCACGCTAAAACGCTAGCGCAGGCCCGAGTTAATTCCAAAAAAGGCCCGGTCAGTCCCGACCTCGGATCAAGTATAAAAGTAAGCGTCTTTCCGTCAACGACGAGCGCGCGTTTGCGCTGCCAGGGACTACCGATTCGGTAGGCGATTCTCTCGCTCGCATCCAGTTCGACCCCCTGCATCGCCACGCCATCGGCGGCGGCGACGCTCGCCGAGTTCTCGCGATGAATTGTCTCCAGGTAAGCGTGGATGAGACTCTCGGCGGCCGACTTCGATCTGGCTTGAAGCCGTAGCAGCTGCATGGCCGGCGTGAAGAGGCACGCGGAGTAGGCGATGTTCACGGCCGTTTCGGGCTTATCGCCCGTCAGCACCCAGACGACGATGCCGGCCGACACGAGGCTCGTCATCGTCTCCGGCACGCCGGGCTGCAGTCGGTCCTCGATCCCCGTAGCGCCCAGCAGACTCATCTGACTCTCCAGGCTCGCGTAAGACTCGCGTATCCTGCGCTCCCTGTTGTCGCTGCTCAGCTCGATCTCGGCGTGTTTCTGCCGCCAGTACTCGTACTCCTGTACCGTCAGCGATCTCCTCGCCATAACCAGCGTGCGTAGACCCTGGCGGGCGTACGCGTGCAGCTGCTGTCGAGTCTTTGCCGTTATTATGGATTCCTCTTCGTTCGGGTTCAAGGCCGACATCAAGGTTGAATCCGCACCTTTGCTGTACACGACGATCTCGCCGGTGTGGGGATGCTTTACCACCACGGACATGCATTTCCGATTAGAATCAAACGGCAAGGTCTGAAATGTTAACAGTGCATTTTATTATGGAATTTCTTAAGTCGATAAATTTAAATTAATTAAATTATTTTCAAACGTGCAGGTAAATCTGTTACTAAAAAGTCTCTTAAATAAGTATGTTTGTAAATTATGTAATTGAATGCAACCTAGAGATAAATATCTTAACTGTCTTTGTATGTACCCGTCAATTGAATAAATAGAAAAGGTTTAACAGTGCGTTATTATTTTTCCTCAATATATAATTACCTTAAGAATTTCAAATGCTAGACTCGATTTATCAGGCAGTGAGACAATGGCACTTTGAGCAGTTCTTCGAACAAGTCGAACGTCATAAGTTTTAGCAGCGTATACCAGTGCTAGTTCATCCGGACTTTCAGCCTCGTATATAGCGGGTACATTAGGAGTTTCTACAGTAGTCTTCCCATTCCTTTCGGTCAATAGATTCGACAAGTTCCTTGGGCCCAGTGGAGAAAGCCTTTTGGTTAACATGCTTAAGCTTGTCATTGTTGGTAAATTCAATAATTTTGGTCTAAAAATTAAAATTGAAATGATAAAAAACATTTGACAAATCTGTTAAAAATTAAATCGATAATAATGCTTATTTTTTTAATCTAAAATACCTTGAAATTTTGTTACGTAGAACATTCGAATTATCAGATTCTGATATCTCCATGGCAGCCATCGGAGGAAGAACATCCTCAGAATTTGATGATGAATCGGCAGCGGAAAAAGCTATGTTCGATGGCTCTGTCTCGTGAGGTACTGGTGTCTCCGCTCTTGACTCGGAAAGCCTCATATACCTTCATTAATTTTATTTCCAATGTAAATTTTTATTCGAAAAATTCTAGTGTAAAATATTATTTACAAAAAGAAACAAAAATTATATTGAAAATTAAAATACAAACGTACTTGTTAAAAAAATATCTAGTGGGGTCAGCGCCGTTATTTTGCGGTTCTTCGATGACACCATTAGAGTTCATATTATCATGATGAGGATGAGTATTGACTACAACGGTGTTGCAAATCGCTAGTAGAATAAGAAATTCCTGAAGCCTGTGTCTGCAGGTACCTATTAGCAAATCTTCCTTCAATCTTTTGCAAGCAACTAGGTTTTCTCCCTCCCCTGTATGAGCGTAATCCTGGCCACCCACTGCGCATCTTCTAAATATCATCTGATTTTCGGTTAACGTGCCAGTTTTATCCGAGAATACATATTGCACCTATGACAAAGAAATCATTTTTTTTTTTTTTTAATTACTTAACACTAAAAATTATATGAACTTTTTACATTAATAATAATTTTGATATTAATATTTATTATATATTTTGTCATTCTTTTATAAAGTAAAACAAATAAACTTTATGATTGTTTCAGAGAGCACTCACTTGGCCAAGTTCCTCAGTAATATTCAGCGCACGGCATTCGGCGGTGCGATCGGTTTCTGGATCGTAAAGTTCCCGGTCACACATAATGTGATAGACCTGACCTAGTTTTGCCATTTCAATGGTCACGTAAAGACTCAATGGAATCATGACCTGCAAGATTATGACGAAAGTCCAAAACGTAAGCATGCCCTCGTAGGAAGGATCCTGCATAACAGGTAGGAAAGGCACAGGACCTGCCGACGTATAAGCCGATAGCCAAAATCTGCAACCAGCCGCACCGACGATACACAGTACGACCAAAATAACGACGCACCATACAACGTCCAGATTCATCTGTTGTTCCAATCGCGATCGCTAATAGTGACATAATAGCATCATAAGTTATTACTGTACAAGAGAATCTTTTGTTTTTTTCTTCAGTTAATTTATGTACTACCTTATATCTGGGTCCGCCATTGTTTAGCATCGCTTTCGTTTCGTGACCGACATACACAACTATGCCTTCAATGAAGTCAGTGTTCTTCAATAGACACTCCCTCAATAAAAGATTTTCTGTTGATATAGGCACTCTAGCTCCATTGGGATGGACTACCGCACCTTGAAACCTGTTTGTATACATTGAATAATAAAACATTAATCAAAATGTTTTGCTTAATAATTTATTTAATTAAATAGTATAATAAATATGTTATGTCAAACCTGTAAATTTTAGTGCTAGGTTTGTCGACTTCTATTATAGAACGAAATCGAGAAGGTTGAAAGGAGTCCTGCAGGTCGAGAAAGCCTCTAACTACCTGGCGTTGTTTCAAATTTGTTTCACCATCTAAGTTACACGTATCAAGGTAAGCAAAACCTTGTGGATCACTGCTGCGTAGCAACAACACGTCGGCTGGGACCAGTTCATTATTCGACAAGTGAACGAAATCCCCTACCTTAACATCCTTCCACGGTATTTTCATATATCTGTCTCTCTCTCTGAAAAAAAATAAATATTGTAAGAATATTTTTCATTTAATATATATAGTTAGAAAGCGTTTTAAACAAACAATGGATTAGGTAATTGTAAGTAAAACGTTGTTATCAGTATACAAATAATGAGTCATCACAATGATAAAGAAACGAAATAATTGATAAAGGACAAGGGCACAGGAAATTGCTTAAAAGAAGCAGCTGGAATAACGTTTTTTAAATTCGCGAAGGATATCGATCAAATCTGATATTAAATTCAATTAAACACGGCGTCATGCATTGCGATAGACATACGTTCATCCGGGAACTTATTGAACTTCTTCCGGTTATGTATTATACTTATATTAGACATATGAAAAATTCGCAATTAAAAACTGAAAACGAAATAATAGAAAAATATTTTTAAAAGTAATTAAATTAACATTGGGAAAGTCATTCTTTTTCCTACTTTGTAGGAAAAATTATCTTAATAATATAATTTCAATAGTTTGTATTAGTCACTAAATATATTCTCACCTCACATAAACACGACAAGTAAAATTATTAACTCGATTATCACTTGCGAGTCTCCTCCTGTCCTCAAAAAAGTCTTTTAATGCAGTTACACCAAGAACAAAAATAACTGGAATCATGGCTACTTCTTTTCCAAATGCATTTATCGCAGGTACCCAATTCAACAAGACTATAAAAATAAAGTAGAGGTTGGCCACCCGATGAAACTGCTCTAACAGATTACGCGGTAGAAAACTCAGTGTCGTGTATTTCGTTGTGCGAACCCTTTAAATAAATTTTTTCCATAAAATGTTAGTTAAATCATACAAAATTTTTAATAGTCAGCTGTTAAATAATTAAACGAACTCACCTATTATCAACGTTACCATTAGGATGTTGAGACGTTTTTAAAGAAAATAAATGATTTGGTACTATAGTTCTAAGGTGAGGCTCTTCTGGTGTAGATCCAAAACAACGAGCCCAGAGTCGTCTCCACCAGGGAGGCGCTGCGCTACGTCGTATTGTATAAATTGACTCTGATCTAATTATAAAGAAATAATAATAGTAAACATACCGATGGAAAAGACAAAAATATTTATAAATTGTAAATTTATTTTACCTGGAGGCTTGTCTTGAGTGACCTCGAAAAGAGGGGACTTTTCCAGCTAATGGAGGTCGAGTTGCCTCCTCTCGATGCCCTGGAGGTAATATGAAATCTGTTTTGGAACCGACTCTGCTGTGTCCGCTTACTGGCTGACCTGAACCCTGCACTTCGACAACTTGACCCTGACTGAAGGCTCTTTGATGACCAGGCTTTTTCAAAGCAGAAGGACGATTTAGTATTCCACTGCCTGAGCCGTCTATCCAATTGGGATTGCCTAATCTTGGAGCACCTGATGTTAGAGAGCTGCTCGCACTGGCAAGAACCCCACCATGACTTGCAGAACGGGCATGAGTCCTGTTCGCCATAATTCTTGCAATAGGAGTCTCCACCAAATTCCTCTGAACAGGATTTTGCACTACTAGAATAAAATATAGTATTTGTAATGTTAATATTGCAATTCTATTTTTTAATTATGTCAGTAATACCACTGTACAATAATTATTCTATACTATAAATAATTATGAATGCTACAAAATAATTATACTATTCTGTTCTTTAAATGAATTACCTTGGTTTGTCTGAGAATCGCTTGCTTGTTGGATCTCCATTGTCTGTTGCTGAAGCGGCTGTTCCTGTTGAACCTGCTTGATTAAAGCCTTGCTGTCTAACACAGACATTGGAAACACATACAGGGAAGAGCGCTTTTCGTTCTCTGCCTCCTCGACCGCTTCTTCTTGAACACTTTCGGACATAATGGCACATCTGTAAAATTTAATGATATGTTCTTTAAAACCATACTTTATAAACTTAATACATAATCAATCTCATAAGTAGATTAACAATTAGGATTATATTCTATCAAATTTTTTAAATTTTATTAAAGCTGTTAAAGCACAGCTGCAAGTAATTCTTTTAAAAACAAGCAATTTGTATGTGCAGTCGTTAATCTTAAAAATAAGTTTTGATATTAATTTATAATTGGACTTTAGTCCACTTATTGTGGAAATAAATGAATAGATAAAAATGATGAGTACTCACATTTTTCCAGCCTTTCGAATAGTTATGTTGCAGTAAAGTGGAAATTCAGCAAGTGTAACGCTTTAACATACTCCCAAATAAATGGACTATAAACAAAGTCTGCGAGTGACATTTCTCTTCCAATTAATTTTCACATCTTGACTGACACATTCATCATCATTAATACCCAAAACAGTTCTTCAAACGCCAATGAGAGATACTCTATCGAATTATTGCTCCACCACTGAAAGTCGAGCTCGCAAGCTCAACAGGTTATGTTCCTCCTCGTACATATTTACACCAGAATCTCGGCGAATTCACATTCCAGCCCAATTAATCTCGACCTCGGCGCAATTAAATCGCTCCAGCAGTCCGCCGAGCAGCACTCCGAGAACAGCAGGAGAGCGACGGGACTGCCGACGTAGGTTTTGCGATTCGTCGGACACAAAGCGATGAAAAAAATAAAAGAGGAAAAAATAGGACTGTTGTTTCCGATCAAGTACGCGCACTGGCAGCGAACGGGAACATTCCTTTTTAGATCAGCACGAATCCATGCTATATCCGCGGCGGCGTCACCGTTACTCTGGCGATCAGCATTTCAGCCCTGCTCGCTTCGATCCTTTCCCCGTTTACGTCAGCTCGCGGCGCGCCGCGGGCTCACTCAGCTGGGCGAAGTGGCGAGCCGCTACTGGCTCGAGTTCGAAGAAACTGACGGGCCGCGAGGTTCGGCGCTTCGCGGCGATAACAATAATTCGTCATCTCGCGCTCGATGCCTCCCTCGCGGACACGCTCGAACAGCTGTTGCGGATAAAGGGAATTCGCGATATTATTTTTTTCGCGATAAAAGAGTATACGTATACAGTCGTCAAGGCTCTTTATTGCGCTTTTAACGCTGGGCGGTTGTTTAAAGCTTAAATGGCCTCTCGAGATTTCGCTTTATCAGCTGATCAGATCGGGCACTTAAATCGATCTAACGAAACTGAAATGAAAATATTGTTTGGACGTCCGCGGCGAGCTTGATAAGCGCAGGCGCGCGCGGAGCATTAAACCTAAAGAGCAGCTAATAAAGGCTAGGTACAAGGTTAGTTCAGATCGAAGATAAATTTTTTTTTCTCCTCCTTCGCGAGGCAAAGCCTCGGGAAAAATGTCACCTTCGATCTCAGAATAGCGGCCTTAATTCGCTACACTTTCGTACTAATGACCAAACGATTTTTTTTCCCCCGGCGCTTATCGCGCTCTCAATTTTTCGTGGTCAATGCTGATTCGTGGAGGGTTATTAATTTAAATCATTTGTACAGCTGGCAAACAATAATTATTTTAATTTTACGTTAGATAGTTATTACTAATACACGAGCCAATTACCGTCACGCAATTTGATTGGAATATCCGCGGTTACATATTTTGGAAAATCAAGTTGCAAAATAATAATCAGCTTTTATCTTGCTGGTTTAAGTAACACTATATAGTGTTACTATTGCTTATCTGAAAGTAAATTTAGTAACATATGCGTACACTTTTCTAGCTATTTTTATTGGATGATTCATTTTCTTAGTTTTTTTCTGGATTATAATAGATTTATACAATTCATCGATAATTATCAAAATTTAGTAATTAAGTATACTAAGAGTTTAAAATAAATTTTAATTTTAATAAAATTAGTACCAATGTATTTTTATTTCACTGTTTATTTTTTCTTCCTTTGAAGTATGAGTATCGGCGTCAGGGCCATGCACTCAATTTTACCGTTTTTAAATGTGTCGATATTATGCCAGAAATAATTTTCGATTGCAAATAAGATATTTTTCAGATAATGCAAAGCGCAGATACATATAATGCAGGTAGATGCAAAAAATAAACCGTAAGATTAAGTCATAATATCGATACTGTTTTAACAATCGATTTACATATTCATACGATGCGCGAAAATTCGAAATTAGACTACTAAAGTTAAATTGAATAAACAAAATATCAAATAAATTAAATAGCAAATAATCACAATAACAAATATAATAGTTATTTATCTCAAATTATTTTAACTTAATATACATTACATGCGAAGCTTTAAAAAGATAAAACACCATACTTCTATTTTGGAGCATATTTAATATTGTTCATTTTTCGTTAATGTTTTTGTTTAATTAATGTTATAAATCTAGTTTCGTATTTTGTACTTAAGTGTATACTTATTGCCGTTTCTCAAAGTTTTATATTTCAGAAAAATTTTGAGAAACAGGCGATTTATACGGCAGTATATACGGCCATGCGGGCACACCCTCGCAGGTATAATTGCACAAACACAAGCGCATCGGCGCATGCTCCAAAACAGCGTCAGCAGCATCGTCTTTTTATCTTGTGCTACGCTGCCGGCGAAGTGGCACATCGCTATTGGCTGTCTTTCCATGGTTTTCTGCTTATTCTTCAAATCTTTGGTATAAAACGTAACTAACCGTTCAAATCAGCTTGTCTTCTCAACGATTGTTCACTCCAGTTTTCTCAAATAATTTTAGACTAAAGTTAAATTTTGTTGACATAACCATAACTAGTGTGAATAGTTTCGTTCTGGAATTCAAACGACAGGCATTTGCTTTTAATAATAGAAACGAGTTTTTAACAATTAAACGACAAGTAGATTATCTGTCGTTAAAGTATTAATTTGTATCTTGTGTAATGTGTATTTTACACATGTTGAAGATGCAAAAACAGTGAAACACATGATATTAGTGTCTGCTCCGAGTAGTGACTTTAAAGAAAAACAGTTTTTTACTGTTGGGGAAAGCCACTGCAAAATTGAGAAATTATGACAATTATTCATGTAGTTTTTCATACCTCGCTTCTTTTACTTCTTTGCTCGATTGTCAGTACTGGCAGCGAAAAAAGTAGTCCAAAAAAGAAGAATAATGAAGAAGCGAAAAATATGGTGTTTCCACCCTGTGCGTCTTGCAAACTTTTAGTTGAGAGTTTTAAGAAGGTTAGTAAGCATTTTGTTTAATTTAAGGTACTTTCTATTTAAATTAAATACTGTAATAAGAAACTTTATTTTTTCAGGGAATTGAAAGAACCAGTCGTGGGAAATTTGAAGGAGGTGACAGTGCATGGGAGGAAGACAAGCTTGGTTCTTATAAAACAAGCGAAGTTAGATTGATAGAAATTCAAGAAACTCTGTGCAAGGATCTAGATCACGGCCAAACTCAGTGCCACACTCTTGCAGAGGAGCTGGAGAGCTTCATAGAAGAATGGTGGTTTAAAAAACAGGATAGCGATCCAGACTTTTTAAATTATCTGTGTATACAAAGTGCTAAAAGGTGCTGTCCAAAGGACCATTACGGACCAAACTGTGATCAATGTCCAGGGTATCCAAACAATGTTTGTAATAGCAATGGAAAATGCAAAGGCGCTGGAACAAGAAAAGGAAACGGCAAATGTACTTGTGATCGAGGATATATCGGTGAATATTGTTTTGAATGTGCTAAAGGTTTTTATGAATCTTTTAAGGATGAGAAGAAGTTATTGTGCTCTCCTTGTCATCGAGCATGCAAAGGAGCTTGTACAGGGGGAGGTCCTAAAGATTGCAGTGAATGCAATTCAGGTTGGAGACTTATTGATGAGAAAGGTTGTTTTGATATAGACGAATGTCTTGAGAATGACGATGTTTGCCCTGAAAACCATTTTTGTGTTAATAATGAAGGCAACTATTCTTGCATAGGTATGAAAAGAAATACTTAAATTTATAAACTCCTTTTGTTTAACGAGTACATTAATATTTAAAATTTTACATAGCTTGTGACAAAGCTTGTGATGGCTGCACAGGAGATGGACCAGATATGTGCAATAAGTGTACTGAAGGATATCAAAAGAAAGGCAGTATATGTGTCAGTGAGTATTAGAAACAAATAAAAATCTTTAAGTAATTTTAAAAAATGATTTATTTTATTTTTAAAATGCATAAAAATTTTTTCTAGATTCTGATATCCTTGGGCGTAAAACTCAAGAGAATTGGGCTAGATATGTAACATATTTGGGACTTGCAGTTGCCACTGGTATCATTTTCCAACGTAATATATTTGCTGCTAGTGTAATTGGTCTTTTTGTGGCTCTTTACATATCTGTTTCTGAGTACATGATTGCTCATAGTGGTATACAGGATACAATGCCAAATTTAGATATAATGGATAAACTTTCATAATAAATTTACAATAGATAGGATAATAATTTATGTTTATAATAATTTATATTTATATTCATCTGTTTGGATGAATGAGGCTGAAAAAAAATTTAATGTGAATGTCCATTTTAAGTATTGCTAGTCTATATCTTGTGTACATTTCCAATTGAAAAGATATTTTAAATCATGAATCATTGCATTTTGTAAATTTAGTATGATATACAAAAACATTTGATATGATATATTGATATTGAAGAAAGAGCAGTAATAGTTAAATAAAACAACTGAAGCAATATACTATATATGTTTTTTATTTCCACGTCGTACATGCTCGACGTTATATTTGTAATGTAATTTTCTTAATTTCTTTTGATCTACATATAAAATCATTTACAAAAGGGAATTTGTTTCAAGGTGCCAGTACGATTACTTTTAATTGCGATGCAACTAACTATTAAATAAATGAATGAGTATAAACTTTTTCCCAACTGATTAAAATAATATTTATTGGTATATACATTAAGTGAGTCCGGAAATTCGTTATTTGTTATAAATGTATATTAGTATACAAATTCTAATAAAATGACACATTTTTTACATGTGCCGTTTTAATTGTATAATAATTTTAATAAAAAGGATAAAAATGTGTTCTTTCTATCTCTCGAAAAACCTTTAAAATGATTTACTCCTATTAGAATATCCATCTAAAAAAATACTTTATATCAAAGGTATTAGAACCAACACGGATCTTACTAGGTTGTTTAAGAAGAACAATATTTCTGAAATTCGTTGCTATATTCTAAAAATATTCATCAAAATGCTTCATCACGATTTATATTAATACTTGCAAACTAATTATGGAGTACTTATGCTTTGCAAAAAAATTTGCCTGATCATTGCACATTAAAAAAAAATATAAAAATGCCTTTAAAGGAAATAGAAGTGGTACAAAAATTTTGTATTTTTTCCAAAAAACTGCGCATTCGTTATTTATGGCCATATGAATCTCAGTATGCATTAAATATTATTTATTAGATATATTAATAGATATCAATGCTTATTGGTATTAGCTCCAATGTGAAGCATAAATACTAATTATGATTTATTCAAATAATTGTCTAATTAATTTTTTATACGAGAATTATGCTTTAATTCTATGCAAAAATTCGTACAATCATACATGTGTATACATAAATGCATAGTCGATTTAATCGCAATATCTATACTTATATACTAACCACATGAACGCAATGCAAAAAAAAAATTTGAAAGCATCATGTTATTTTTCGATAATTTCCTGTATTGCACATGGTATGCTGCGTTGCAACGCAAATAAACTATAATTTCATTAATATTTATATTAACTCCATCAAATTTGTAAACTGTTTACAAAGTAATAAACTTCTTTAAAAATTCATTGTAGACTATTTGCATTTTTCAATGGCTAATAACTTTTCAAATTGCAAAATAAATTTTTCGCACAATAAATCACAGAAACAAGTATATAAATTTCTTCAACGGAATTGGAAGAATGAAACGAAGACTTCAATTAATTTTATAGTATCGAATGATGAAATTGCTACTTTCAGTCGATTTAGACTACAAAGCGAAATATAAAATACCTCGTCTAAAAATTTAGGAATGATATTGATAGAAATGCTAGAACAATTCTTTCCGTTACCCGCCTATCAGCAACAAAGCTACTGCATTAAAATACATACATACTTTATTACAACATTATTCCCTTGTTAAAGACTCGTTACTTTTGAAAAGGTGTGTAAAATTTCTCGTAATCCCCTGATTAGTAAATTACTTAATTTTTTAATCTATTTATTGTATTTTCATGCACAATTAAATAGATTTAGTTTACAAATTTTGGATTTCGAGATATTTTATTTGATTGCACAATAGTGACAGTGATATAAGTGATATTTACACACCTTTGCAAGAAAAACACCTAATACATGTTAAGACGTATAAAAGATATTTTTATCTTGTATTTATGTAGCAAATGCGTGCGCGACATTTTCGAAGCGTTCTGAGCACAAAATTAAGTAGAAATTTTTTAATCTTTTCCTACTTGTTTAAAACCAGAGGTGCAACCTGCGCTGCAGATCAAAATACTGAGATTAATGGCACCAAAATTTTAATCACAGTTTATATATGTGTGTGATAAAAGGATTAGCACGCGTACTTTTAAGTGTACATTTTGTGATCAAAGCAGCTTCAAAAAATGTCCCGTATGTTTCGTTTTCACATGATTTTTCATTTGATCGTAATCCACGACAAAAACTTGTACTACTTTTACAAAAATTAGGCCTATACCCTAGGATTAGGCTCGCGACGAAAAAAAAGCTACAATATGTAACTGTAAAAATATCTTGCTTATCCGCTTGGATAAAAGACAACATAATTTAACAGAGTACTTTTTTTAGTCCGTTCGTTACTCTTACTGAAACTACATTCGATGGGCGCGACAAGCCGTCGAAAGAAGTTGCATATATTATATATATATTCATACATATGTACATAAGAAAGAACAGAAGATTAGACGGGAAATTAAAAGCGCTGACAATTTTTCTTGATTATTATTGGCCGTTACTTTCGTTAACGCTAAGCTCACTATTTTGATTGTTCGCATCTCTACTAGGTACGTAATCCGTCGCCATCAGGCAAGCGAACACTGTCATAACCATTTTCTGCTTTACTTCGGTGATGTCCTCGGGCAGCGCGTAAACGCGCGCGCCGCATTTTCTGGCCAAGGAAAGCGCGTACTTCGCGTTGTCCAAGTTGTCCTGCAACACAAACGGATTCGTTTCATTAATTAACATGAGCTGTGCATTGCTCGTAAACGATGACGAATCAATGTATTCAAAGCATTTTATGCACTGCCTTAATCAGTATTATTATCTGACTAGAGGAGTACCAGAACTCAGTATGATGAATTTTTGAGATAGAAAGTATCACGTACTTGCTTTTTTGCATGTGTGTGCAAAATAATACAAATAATTATAAAAAGATTCTACAATTTAAGCTTATTTACTTATGTAATTATAAAAAGTATTATTCATTTTAAAGTTATCAATAATGAAAGATAAAGATTGAGAGTGGATTAGATTATGTTATATATATCAGTTGGAATGCATTATATATCTTTGCCCTTAATTATTAAGAACTTTAGAATGAATTAACATTTTTTAGTGTAACAGCGTTTAATTTATAGATGTACTTTTCAGCTTTTTTTACAGAACATACATTATAATTTGAATCATGTAAAAAGGAATGTACCAAGTGAGATACACTTAATCGTGAACGAAATTAATATTGTATATACCTAGTAACTCAATATGCGTATAATAAAGGCTAAAATTTTACTTCTTTAATTCTTATGTGTAAGAAAATATTTCCTGCAATTTCAACAAAATTCCCGATCCAGATACTAATAAGTATAAGACTTGTCAATTATGAAATTGAACTTATTTAGATTTAGATACAACAATATGAGAAAAACAATTTGCTTCGATTAGTTACAATAATAACAAACACACACCTGTTCATTGCCACCCTCCTTAACGAGGTCATAGTTAACGGATCCCGGCTTAATAGAATCGATGAGGTCGAGTATAACTTTGCCATCGGCGATGGCGTAGTCCTGGAAGCTCTTGATAGACGAAGTTTTGCCGGCACCTTTCAACTTGTTATTCACCCACTGCACGATCTCCTTCTCGACGACGGCGGTGCCGGGTCGCCCGGTGAGCGAGCTGAGAATCGACAGGGTGTACGACCTCATGAGCTGCCAGATGAGCGCCAAGGTGAGCGTGACGGTGCCGTCGTTAATGTCCTGCCCGGCGATCCCCACCAGCGAGAAGTTCATCTGCCGACCAAGCTCCACGACGTAGTTGCAATTCTCCAACTTCTCCATGAATTTGCGCAGCTTAGAGAACTTCTTGTGCACCTTGTTCCAGTTCACGGTGCCGGGCTTGATGATGTCGTACAGCTGGAAGAATATCAGGCCGTCGGCGAGGTCGGAGTACAGCCAGTTCACGTAGGGCGACACGCCCATCGAGTTCATCCAGTTGCGGTAGGTTTTCTCCTCGCGGCTCTCCTCGATCGCCTCGAGGCCCTCGATGCCATCGTCCTCGAGCTTATCCAGCCCCGGGTACTTGTTGAACATGTTGGCGACGAACGCCAAGTTCAGCTTGTGGATTCCGTTGACGACGTCGCTGGGCGTGACGAAGCTGCGACAGTCGATCTTAGCCGCCTGCTGCAGCATGATCTCGGCGCGGCTCACATGGTTTGGCTCCATCAGGGCCTCCAGGGTGACCCCGGCGTCCTTCGGGGCGATCTGGTGGATCAGGTGCGAGTAGATCTCCGAGTCGGTGATGTCCGAGTAGAAGTTGTTGCAGCGACGGCCGATGCCCGCGTTCTCGAGGTGGTGGTTCACCCACCGCAGCAGGATCTCCTCTGGGGAGAGGCGCAGCAGGTCCTCGATGCGCTCGCCGTCCTGCAGGAGGCGCGCCAGACCCGGGCACTGATCCAGGTTGATCTGGTTGAAGAGACCGATTCGGATGATCTGCCAGAGGAGGCCGAGGACCAGGTGGGGCGAGCCTTTGCTCAAGTCATGCGCGTCGATGTTGATGATGTTACAGCCGATCGACTGGGCCGAGGACAGGGCCAGAGTCAGATTCTCGTGCATTCTGTAGAGCGTCAGGTTCTTTCTGTTGATCGTGCGCTCGTCGATTGTGTCCGGGCATGAGTGATTGATGATTTTGCTGAAATCACGTTAATCATTGATTAGTAAATATTCGTGCGGATACAAATAAAATGATTTAATAATATACTAGAAACTGTACGGAAAATAATGAATGATTATTTAATTTACTCATAATAAAGAAAAATGAAAGAATCGCAAAAAAAAATGTAAATAAAGAAATAATTCGCGTAAATATAAATATTAACAGCGCACACTTAATTGGAAGATGAAAAAATAATTAATTGAATATTCATTATTAATGAATTAAAATAAAAACAGACTTTGCTTATTTATTATTCTTAGTAAGCTATTTTAGTCGAAAAGAGATTCTTTATTTTTAATGAATATCTCAATTGTAGAATCAGATGTATTCATTTAACGGACAACCGTCACGGTCGCATGAGGCTGTGACATCACGTGAATTTTAAGCTTCCACAGCTACGTTCATTCACGTCATTTAATAAAAGAATAAGTTGACCCGATTCCACAATAAAAAAGTCAAGGTCAATTTTTTTTTTTAAACTTATCATTATGCATTTTTAAATGGCATTTAAACTTTTTGTTATAAACTGATAATCGACAATCAATTTATGCGATAAGCTAATAACGATAAAGTCAAAATTCTTTCGTTACATAATTTAATAAACTATTAAACAAAATCGTAATATTAAAAAAATTCAATAATTCATGTTCAATTAGCCATTATCATTACTCGTGTTTTTTGTATCAAAGAAGCAAGCGTATATCTTATAAGCAGTTTTAAATTGGAACATCTGGGAATATCATCCAACTCGATCTTTAATCATCGATATCGTCGAGTTGAATCAGACTTTTTTCAGCCGCGAGAAGGCACAAATTGAAACCCACACTTATCGCAAACAATTTTCTCACACTCATCACCGCAAATAGACCGAAAATAGTTTTTATATTAAGCTCAAATTAAATCTAAAGAAATATAAATCGTACAATAATATTTGGACGTCTAGATGACATCTCATTAAGTATGTATTAGTAAAAAATCTCCTAAATGCTCTCAAAATTATAGTAAAAGGTGTTCTACTTATAATAACTAGCGTGACCAATTAGTATGATTCACTAATTTTTAGTTTGAAAAAGATGACTGAAACAGTGAAACATAAATTACTGAGACATATTTAAGCCTATGAATTTTATATATTCAAAACTTTCTAAATATTTTGGTGTAACCACGATCAAATCAATTTACGATGTTCTATTTATTTTTAATTGTTTCTGTAGAATCTAATCAAGAATCTAATATAAGCAATTTAAAGGATTACATATTTAAATTTATACTATTATATGAATTTAATTTGATGTTGTATCTTAAATGATCAACGTGTCTTAACACCTAAATGTATATAATCAATTTTTTAATTAAAAACACTTGCATCATTAAAAATGAAATTCGCCAATATACACATATGCGCAAAAAGTAAAATCCAGTTATTTATAAGTTCCGTATTTAAGTATAAAGAATTGCATTTTTTGCAAACTAATTATTTTATACTTTTTTTAATGATATAAATTTAGTTTAATTTTTAGATAATTGTTTAAATAAGAAAATGAGCCCTTAAAGTGAAAAATGAAAAAAATTGATTAAAGTTTTAAAATTAAAATTTTGATCTTAATTCATAAAAAGTATCTTTTCATCACATATTATCATCGCTCTCGTAATCAAATATCACTGAAGTGATAAGTGATATTTATTAAGAATTTTTTTCTAAATTAATATTTACAACTTGAATTTTTTTAAAGTCCTTTAAAATGCCGCAATAAAATATGTATACTGTGAAAGTAACATGTGCTAATCATCAGTAAAGTTATATCAACAAAGGAGGATGCCCACGGATACTCTTGATAAGTATATATCCACAATAATTTTATAAAACTGATAAAAGACTAATGAATTCATGCAAAATTGAGTATTACATGCGTATTTATCTCTGACATCAAACAGGAAATATTAACAGGAAATATTACATTTTTTTCTAACTGTATATTCCTATAAGCTCCAAACAAATTCTAAAGTTTTGTACGTTTCTCTACATTTTTGTCTCGCTTCTAATCCGCGAGCATAGTCCTTCGCGCGCAAATCGAAACGATCGCAAATAGTCCAAAAACCCTAAAATCAAAACGGGAGCAGTACCAGAGCAGAATGCCGTCCTTGACTTTATCATAGAGCGTCTTGCCCTCGGCGTCGATCGGCAGCAGGTGCTTGAGGTCCTTGTCGAACGCGAGGTTGGTGTTGATCCAGTCGCTGAAGGCGAGCTGCTCCTCGAGGCGCACCGAGTGGGTGGTGCCGACGCTGGACGCCGCCGAGATGCCGCCCAGCGTCTCGAGGTTCTCCTTCTTCGAGACGACCTGCTTGAAGCTGGAGCTGGGGTCGCTGGCTCGCAGCTCCTGGCACAGCTTCTCGAACTCGTCGAAGCTCAGCCGGCCGCGCTCCTGCGGCCGCCGCTTGTCGTCGTACTCCTCGATCATGCGGCGCACCTTGTAGCCCGGCATCTTGAAGCCGCACTGGTCCAGCGCGTTACGCAGCTCGGCCAGGTCGATGAAGCCGTCGCCGTTCTCGTCGATCTGCGGGGATAGCGTTTTTTGCGTTAGTTATTAATGTTTTTCAGTTTCGTGGTCAGTTGAAAATTTTTTATATGGAAAACAAGTTTTCGTCACCCTGGTAGAAAATTGACCATATTCTGGACAGAATTTCTGGCCAATAAATTTCTGGTCAAATACTCTTTGCAACGTTTTTAGATATACGTCATTTTAACATTTATTGGCCAGAAATTCTGCCCAGAATATGGTCAATTTTCTACCAGGGCACTTTCTCACTTTTTTTAACATTTTAAACCCATTTAAACAGCGCTCAGAAAATTCGGGTACATTTTTCAAATGTTCTACAAGAAAGTTCAAGGATTTTATCTCTGATTTTTTATTTTCACATTGTAAAAAAGTGGTGAATACGAAATTTTATTGGAATACACTTGACTTTTAACTGCAATTGAAGATAAATGAAAATTTACAAATTTCAATTTTTTTGGGTATCATATCACGTTAAATTTCAAATTTTTCCGACCGCTCTCATATTTTTCGCCCGAGATGTATTAAATCTCACGTTTTTCCGCGTGAAAATCTTGTATATCAATTTCCATGCTTGATCTCGCATTTCTTGCTTGAGATTACGTATCAAATTTCATATTTTCTGCTTGAGATCTCACATTATATTTCACATTTCCTGCGTGAGATACCACATCAAATTCTATATTTCCCGGGTGAAAATATACGTGAGATCTCATCTCATGTAAAATTTCACGTTGAATCTCAAGTGAGATCTCGTAATGAATTTCAAACATCAAATCTTATATGAAATTATCTCATTTGACTTGCGATTTTCAAAAAATAATGTTTATATAAAATAAATTTTAAAATATCAAAATATCAGTGTACCGTTGCCTCACATTAAATTTGACTTTTATAATTCGTTACGAGATTTCATGAAACTTTTTCACACGGGCTTCCTACTCAAAACTGTAAACGTAACGAAAAATGTACTGTAAACGAAAAACAACTAACTAACTGATTAACAGATTTACTGATTAACTAAATACTTCTGACTATTCGTTATTATTTTTATGTTACTTAATTTGTTCATTTAAGTTTGAATGTTATATTTGCATAAAATTATAAGAAGTTTAGTAGTTTACTTATAAAATATACTTATACATAAGGTGTTATCATCTGCATGATATGTAGGAAAATTACTTGTAAATATTTTTAAGCTAATTTTATATTTCTACATTTTTTTCTCAAGTAAGTCCTTTCTATGGCTTCACAACATTTCCACGAGGGTTAAGTTCGCGTGGGAGCTCGAAATTTCTCTTTCTATTAAAGCCTTACGTAAGTGGATTTTCTCGGAGCTTTCCAAATTTATTCCGAGTCATTTTTTATATTGTTTCGGCCTGATGAATGACCTCCGTAATTGCGATTGTCAAGGAAAATTTCTACTACTAACTACACACTTAGCATAGCATCGACGCTCTCCCCATTAAATATGCGTACACCGATTCGAACTTTAGAAAACTCCTAAATACCATTACATAAAGTAGGAGAAGGCGTGTAGTTCTCGGGCAGTGATTCATTATCGAACATTCGGGCCGAGCGCGGCTTTACTCGTCGCGTCATGCGAGCGCCGAAGTTTTGCTCCTTTTCAGTCCCGAGCCGAGCTTTGAGATAAACATCGAATTTCACGTGTACCCGAGTATATATACAGTACATATACCCGATTATATACATATAAGTATATCTACTGTATACTATGTACTCGAGAATAAATGTGTATATACGTACATACTGGACTATATATGTGGATATGTGTATACACGCGGAGCGTCGTCACGAGTACCGTCGACTGTTACGAAAGCGGCGCGGAGCCGCGACCGTTATCTCGCCGCCGCACAACAAAGCTCCTTTTCGCGCTGCGCTCCTCTAATCATCACCCCGGCGCAAAAAAAAAGCGGAACCGCCGAAAACAAAAAGAAAAAAAAAAGAAACGCGCGTCACACATAGTGTGTTTATGAATGGGCCACGACGACGAAGGTGGACGCGATGAATCACCGTCCCGCATGCCTGGCACGCGCGCTACATCAATCGGTGCCCGTCGCGCGGATCCGCGATCACCTATATATACGTACATACCATTTTATATAGCTACGTGTATGTATGCATGTTCATAGGCACGTATATACTTACATGTATATATGTATATGTAGGTACGTGTACGTGTGTATGTAAATATATATATAGTTAGGTCGCGTAGTAATAGTATGCGCTCGCGGAGCGTCGGATTTTTTCGTGACTCATTGCGCGCTCGGTGCCTTTGACTCATCCGCACCCGCAACCTGCGAATGCGTACAAACCGCGCGCGTAACGCCGATATTTACCTTGCCGTCGCGCACGCGGTGGCATTAAGTAATTCGGTTAGAGGCGCCGGCTTACTCACACTTGCGACTCTCTCTTCGCCCGGGGAGATGCGTTTTCCACTTTGTTATTCGTTAACCGCGATTTCGGACGGATGCGTTTTTTTTTTTTTTTGGATAACGAGGGCTATTTTTGGCCGCGGTAGTGGATTTTTCATTCTTTTTTTTGGTGCGCGCCGATAAAAACGTGCCTCTTTTATTTGGATTCCTTTTTTTTTTGCTTCGCGTACGTCCGCCGTGCGTCAGATCGTTCAACTGCGGCGGTACGTCATTTTTTGTTTACTTTGCAGAACTGTCATTCGAAATGATAGCCTTGAGTTTTCAGGCTTTTGTTAGGAGACACCGCGAGCGACTGTGTAGGAGGTTGCAAGGTTATCGAAATTTTTTTGACTCGAAACTATGATAACATTGTTTTGCGGGCATTTTTTAATGCGCGGATAAAAGGTTGCATTAAGATTTACTGGAACGAGGACAAATTCGAAAAATCAAAAAATTAGTATAGTGACTAGTAAATTTACTACGTTTATAGTAAAATTTGCTAGTTTTTATCCTATATTTTTTTATTGCTGTATAATAAAGTCTTTTTCTGAATTTACTTCGGGTAAATATTAAAATAGTTGTATTAAATTTCATACTAGTAAATAAAGATAGTAAAATTTGTTTAGTCAAGACTTTAGTAATTTTTAATGCAACATTTTTCAGCAGGCAGCACTATTTGATTAATTTTTAAAAAATTACAAAATGTTTCTTTAATTAAAAAACTAAATAAATAAGCAAAATCGTGAAATAAAACTGATTAGGAAAAATAGGAAGAAAAAAAGTAGTTTAAAAGTTTTTCTCATAACTGTAAAAGTGCATAAAAGTGCCGCACTATAATGACATTTAACTGTAACACTGTAAGTATGATGTTCAAAGTTTATCGTGCCATAAAGTGCTTTACGCTCAAAACACTTATTCCCCACAATTTATTGTACCCCGGCTAACAAAGTTATTCAACGCTATCTCCCTCGCAACCATCCCAGAAACTTTAAGTAAACGATAACAGGGATTACGATCTTTTACAACAGCACAAAGTAACTCCAATCCGCTATTCTTTTTTACTAAATACAGCTATACATAGAGTACCGCACCTCGACAAATAGATCCGCCTAGCAGGAGGCAAGACAGGGGAGGTCCACCCCAAAAAAAGCCGAGGCGAAAGTCGGCGCACTCACGCGACGCCACTTATCGCTATCTTTAGATGCGCCGCGTTATGCGCGCGCGATTGGATAATTTTTTTCCGGCGCGCGCGCCTTATTCACCCGATGCAAATTTTTCAAAGTGACCAATGCGTTCGCGTCGAGGCGCACTCCGCTCGAGAAAGGCGCACGGCAATTCTTTTGTCGGGAGATCGCAACGCGCGCGCGCGCGAGCGCAGAGTTGATTCACCCTGCATTAATCACCCGCATCGAGGAAAGCCTATCCTCCTCCTTCGAATTTTCACATCCGCGAGGGCTCCCCTTCTCGTTACACACCCCGCGCGCTATATGCACGCGTCGCCACTGCATCGATCTCTCTCCGGGAGGCTGAATATTCAGCGCACGTGCTCCCGGAGAGCCTCGGGCGCGAGGACACGCCGCCCGCGGAGCGACGACGGAGAAAAAAGCGATGTGCATGCATATAGGTAGAATACGATGCGCGCGGGAGTCGCAGGTAGGTATATACGAAGTGTAAGGTGTGCGTGTGTGTACACAGGGAGGCTCGCGGGGCAACGAAGCGTGAACGTCGAGGCTTCCCCGTCGAGGTGTATACTGTACTCGGGGATACGGCCCTTATCTTTGTTTATCGCTGGAGGAGCGCCTCCTCGGGCGCGCCGCGCCCACGCGTCTCGCACGCACACAGACACACACACACACTCACCGCCTGGAAGCGCTCGAGGAGCTCCTGCCGGTCGTCGATCGTCGTGGCCATGGCGATGTAGAATGCGCGTCTCCTCCGGGGAAAAGGGGGGGGGGGCGTCCTATGCACACACTCCGCGCGGCACACCTGCACTACGACTGGACTCGGGCTGCTGCTGCAGTGGAGGCTCGCGATCCGCTCCGTCGCCGCAGGGACACTGATGGCTGGGGCAGTGTGCGCGCGCGGCCGCAGTCGCCTAATGACTCCGAAACGCCGTGTGCCGCTGCAGCCTCGGGCGATATACGCGGCTGCCTACTCGCTCCGCCTGCTCCCTATCAGCATCGTCCTTCCCTCTACTTCTCGGCGTCGCGGGGAGCGCCTCGGGTATTCGCCGCGTACACCGAGTACCCACTGTGCCAGATCTCCGCACTCTGTGTACGCGAGCGACGTATTTTACCGGGGCGCGGCGTTTTATACCGCGCGTAGGATAATCCTTGCCTTGTCCTTTATTCGGAGTCGCGGGAGGTATGTACGTACGTGGGAGTTGGAGAACTTTTTTTTAAGGAGAGGTGCTCTTTTTTTCGTGGATTTTTAGGCGCGGCTTAGATCGGGTTGTACTATCGCGCGGCTTATCGCGGTTACCGCAGGTATGCGTGGACGATAAGATTAGGGAGTCGTTTAAGTAAATCAGCGCGAATTTTTCGCAGCGAGGCGATTTATTGAAATGCGGAAAATATAGGCTCGCGAATCGATAAGTTTCCTCGCGGGCGTTTTGTTGGAAACGCGTGTGCTCCCCGATGCCGAGCTTTTGTTAAATACTACGAGTGAATCATTTCTCTATTGCGTAACTTTCGCGGGGCGTTATCTCCATTTTTACTCCAAAATCGTTCTTTACGCAATAGTAATCGGGCTTTTTGAAATTGCGTAATTCTTTCTTTGAAAGCGGTCAGTCATGCGAAATGCTATACTTTTTTTTGTAAAACGCGACTTTTTTCATTGATTGTAAATAATGAATTAAGTGGTAAAATCGTATAATTTGATTTTTAACTGCGCAATGAATTCGATGCATTATTTATTTGAAATGCCATTATAATTTCGTTATGAATCTCTAAATGCACCTTCGTTATGATTCAATTGTGTCTATTTGACTCGCGATATTGTTTCCAATGCAATTGGTTGTTGATACGCATTGCGGATGATGATCCACTTTGTTACTATACTTCAAGCTACTTTGAATTCAATTCTCAATCGGCGTTTGTTATATTCATTTATTGTTAATTCATAAATGCAGCTAGCCCTTAATTAAATTTTAAATAAACTACCAAATTTACAATAGTATAATTATTGCGAATAAAAAGAATGAATTAAATTCTCTAACTACGTCATTATTTGTCTTTTTTTCACTAAATTTAATTTTACATTTAATGAAAAAAACTATCAATTTTGTGAAACTACAGTCATTTTTTACTTGTATATGAATGAGTAGAATTACTTAATTTCTCTATAAATGACATTTTCATTTATTACTAATTTAATCTAAAATGGGCAGTATTAAATTTGTGATAGTATTATGTGTAATTAATTGAAAAACATTTCTAGAAATGGAATGAGTAACATTACAATAAGATCGAATTACTACTTTACGTGTCCTAAATAAATCGTCGAATAACAGTGATAAAAAGACAATCATACTATGATGTATTACAATAGTAATGCAAGATGATACAGTATCTTTACAGCGTGATAAGTAAGTATAGCGATTGGCAAAACATAATTGATAAATATGCCTACCAAAAAACATACTGCACATAATGTGTAGCAGTTGCATTTATATAAAAGTGATCTGTATTATTAATTTACATTTTGCATCAGATACTTCGATTAAAATTTATAAATATTACAAACTAACCAGATTATCTAAAAAGTATTCAACATTATAATTCTGAGGACTATTTTTGTTTCAATTTGACAGGTAAAGTTCGCTTTTTCAATTAATAAAGTATTAACTTTTTTCTGTATTATTTTTATTATCTTTATTTTTTGTTCCATCAGTTACTCTAAAATTAACAAATCATGCATAATATATATTGTATGTACAAGTAATATTAATTCCGAGATAAAAAAAAAATAATAAACTTTCAGATATAAAATGTTCCGATATTGTCGATAATTGTATCGAAATAATGTTAATTTTTTCATAATCAATTTACCTATTAAGTAATAATCAATTTGCCTATTAAGTAGTACAAAGATTTTTTTTACAATGGTTTGTTAAAATTTTCTTTACCATTTTACTTCGCTATCAATAAATACGGTATTAAATTTACAAAGATGACATAGATTTTGACAAGTAATGTTTATTATTACAATTCTTTCTGAAATCACAAAATTCCTATTATAATATAATCTGATGTGATAGGATTTGTTTCTCTATACAACTATACGTACAGTTTAATTATAATAATAGTACAATAATAAAATAATTATAATCATAATAATAATAATTATAATAATATCTATTATTTCACTTTTCTTCTTTTATTATTTATATAAAGTTCATCATAAATATCGATATCTCGCTTATATATATAATACCTTGTATGTACGTCAAATAAGCCTCAGCTCTAAGTCGCGTAGTAAAATAGTTATTAACGTATGCATCGCCGAAATCGGTAAAATGTATACGCCCTTACGAGTGCTTGCATATTGTGAACATATGTTAAGTTTGTACGCATGCAATCAATGACCAGCCTTTTTTTTAAATATTTGTTTAAGTTTTCTTTCCTCTTTTTTTCAATGAACCTTTCTCGAGAATAGTTGCATGCAGTACGCATGTTAAAGAAAATGCACTCTTTGTATTATTAACAATTGCGTGATATCGATAAGTTATTAGCTGCAATGTTATATTTTTGATCTATACGTGTTTGTGTGTTTGTGTTTGCACCCTTGTGTATCTAATAGTGTATGCACATGTAACGATATAAAACTAAAGTACAGTTTTATCCATTTTAAAATGGAAAAAAAGGTTTGAATTGAACAAAAAATGTTTCAATTTGACATTTCATAAGTATCAAAATTACGGACTAAGTTGACCTCCTTTTTTTTGTAACAATTACAAAGAGTTTTGTTGTATTAGTTGATAGGTAATATATATTTTTGAATATGCATCATAAAGATAAAAACAACATCGGTTTTTGTAAGTATAAAATACAAAACATTTTTAAATCGATGAAACAAAATGAGAATTATTAAATAATGTTTGGATGATTAAATTCTAATAGCGTAGGAAGAGAAAAGCTAATAGAATTGTGTATGTACGTAAAAAATACTTTAAACTCCTGCATAATACAAAAATTTAGCATTCCATTATATAAATAAAATTAACATAACGTGATAAAGTACAAAACGAATCATTATAAACCAATCTTTAACGGAAGAACTAATTAGCTTTGGAAATTTATACATATTAATTATTATTTATTCAAAAACTTGTCACAATAAATTCTGTTCTACGGCATTAATAAGTTTCTCTAAGGTATTTTTTCTTGTTTATTCGTTTTCATCTTAGCTTTTTTTTTAGAAAAATATACTTTTCTGATTTGTATGCTGTATTACAATCATTGAGCATTATAAATTCCATTTTCAACGCTTTCAAAATCAATAGATATGAAGTTAAAACTTGAAATCTATTGGCGATGAAATTTACGATGCACTTAATTGCCGATCTTAAAATGATCCTTTCTTCCGGAATGGTCGCCTTAAGAAAGTCGATCGTCAAAAAGTCCTTTTCTTTCTATGGTATTTCAAACATCACTGTAACGCTGCTGCATCGTGTCATGATTTTCAACATTCATTTCCGTTCCGTATTAATATCGCTTTTACTTTCTTAAACTAAAACAGTTCACAATCGTAACTCGCGCAGATCAACCAGCAATATCTTAAATTTTACTCAATATTCTTCGTGTTTAGAAACTTGAATAATTACAGTTTTACATAATATAAATGTATACACTACGACTCAGGTAAATCAGCGTATCTGAAGGTATTGTGCTTGCCGGGGTAAATCTGTTTACCAGACAATGCAGTCGTTTAATAGATCCTAATGACGCTGGCGGTTTCCCCCATAATTTCTTCAAACTCGTTTTCGTCGTCGGTAAGCTCAGCGTGCGACGACTGCGACGAGGCACAATCCTGTCGACTCTGAGAAAGAGCATCCGAAACTTACTTACATCTCTTCCACTCTAAATAAATTGTCTGTCAAATATATACATCTATGTGCACATTTAGTTCCAATCCCATAGAAACCTTTTGTGTTTTCATTTATAAGGAACAGCCGATTGCACCACAGTTAACTGCCAATGGATTCAACTTTTTGTCATCCAATTTTTCCAGTACTCGCAGTCTTTCGACTTGTCGAGGTGTTATATTTTTATGGGATTAGAATGCGGAAAGCCATATATAAAAAATGTTGACAATTTTCTACATAGAAAAAAAATCATAAGTGCTCGATCGAAAATTAAAAAATAATCAGGCCAGCCATCATAATTACTTGTTTTATCACGCATATTTTTTGGTAATTTTAACAATGTGGCACGCCTGAACCACGTGCAATTTACAACGTGCTTGGCACGCACTAAATTGACAGACCGTCAGAAATTATACTCGGACAACATAAAAAATGCAGTGTTAAATCTAAGGTTTGTCACTTATCGTTCCCTACCGAAGAGTTGACTTCTCCATCATTGCAATTACTGCAAATATAATCATCCTCTTCAGCAAGTTCTGTCCGATCCAAACCTACGCAATGCATATGGAACCACCCATTGCATCCGCCATCACATTGAACCCAGTCGACTTCACGTCCTGCAAAAGAAGTAAACATTTAAATTAATTTATTTTGAAACCATAAATAAACAGAAACTTTATAAACAACTTTAATAATAATACCATTTGGTCTTAAGCAATTGACGGCGGCGCAATCTTCTTCTTCATCGGACGTGTCTTGTTTGGTCTTTTTCCTATTTCCTGTTCTTCGTTTTGGACCATCGTCAGTGTCCTTTCGTTTGACCTATAAATAAGCAATTTATATGTAAAAAATTTAAACGAGCGAATAAAAAAAGCAATTTGTAAAAGACAATTACCTTTCTGGGTCCACGTTTCATTTGTCCTGTAGTTGTCGCTGGCTTTACATCTTTACTTAAACTTTTACGTTTAACTTGAGTTTTATCGTCTAATGATTGCCTCTGTCGTCCGAATTTTTTTGTAATCTCGAACTCATCAGACTTTCGCTTACGACCTCTTTGTTGTGGTTGTTTCTTTGTATCTTTAGAGTCTGGACTCGTCGCTGACTGATCTAATGGGGCATACTTGCGTACACTTTTCGTTGATGTTTGACTTAATATTCTCCAAATAACTTCTGTCTCATCTAAAGCAACTTCTAGGAGGTCTCCTTCCATCATCAATTCTTCTAAACGTGCCGTTGAAGCATTACTTAAGTTGATGACAGTTTTATCTTTGTCCTCTTCAACAGGTGATTTCGAAGGAAATTTGGATGCTGCAAACATTTTTTTATAAATTTAAAAAATTATTAATAAAATTATTAAATATTCTTATTTAAACTCGATTATTCAAGATATATGATAGATTTATTCTAACAATATACCTGATGAATATGTATGTTCATTACTATTAAAGCTACTACCAGGTGGTTGATCTTCATCGATGGTCAGTACATCTTCTTCGCTATCGTCATCGACATCATCGTCTTCATCCATTCTGTCATCATCATCCTACAATATAAAAATAAATAAACATCAAAATTAGAATCATTCCAAAACTTTTTTAAAATTTAAAAATATTTGTGATATACTTACAGGAACACTTATAACACTATCTTCAGAATGTACACTGCTCATAGAAGCTGTTGCTGCTTGAACTCTTTGAATTTCTGGATTGTTTATTACCTTTTTCAATTCAATATTTACAATTTTGTCCGTTTTTTCTTTGGCAGCAGCTTCTACTGGACTTTTTTGAGTTAAACTGTTGAGTTTTGCTAAAACTGCAGCTACCTCCTCAACAGCTAAAGCTTGTCTCGCTCGATCCTAAATCACAATTTATATGATGTATTTTATTTTTGAAAAATAGTGAAATAATTTAAAAAATTTGAAATTAATTCTCACCTGCCAGTTCATTGCACGCTCTGTAAGACATTGTAAGGCTTCTCCTTCTGGTAACCGTAGAGGAATTTTTTGGAGATTAAGCAAAAGCGTAAGAATCGCCTCTAGTCGGGGCCTTCGTGATCTTAAGCAACATGGACATAAGAATTTAGTCAGTTCTGATATCTGTTGCTTGCCTTTGTAAGGACTTCTTGGGACGGTAACACAATTCGCTATAATGGAAAATGAATTTGTATCAAATTTGAATCATAAAAATATTTTTTCAAGACTTAATTCTTTGTATTACTTACTGTGGAACCAATCTTTACAAAGTTCACATCGCAGCATCTGACCAAATTTCGATCGTCGACAAACGCAAAATCTTGAATCGTCCATTTGCATTTTACTAACGTTTCGCTCTCTGAGATTTTTCATTGCTTCCATTTCTCGCTGTTCTGCTAACTTGAATGCTGCAACTACTGTTGCAGAATCATTAGAGTCATCCAACTTGGTATCACAAACAAACACAGCTCCAATTGTCTCTTCTCCTTTGTTATTCTTGCGATTTTTCATTGCATGTAATCCAACTCCAATTCTTGGAGACAGAGCTTCCATTAATGTATAAGGGGAGTTTTTCCTCAGGAATGTTCGACTTGTTTTTTCTTTCCACATATTTGCTTGTGCCAAAGTTGATTCATGCACTGGTAATGCAGCAAGATGAAGAGGAATTGTTCTACCTTTCCGTACAAGTTCATCCAGCGTATCATAGTATGGAAAATTATCTCTAGCTTGTATTTCTTCAATTGTCCTAATCCAGTTTTTAGCTTTGTTCAATACATCTTTAAGGTTATTTAAGCCTGGTAAATAAGCATCAATATTGTCCGCTTCTGCAATATGTTCTTCAACCGAAGAAATTGCTTGTCGAGTTTTAGATGGTTGAAGATATAATTTGGCTTTATCTTCCCAATTATCAATACTGATCATCAAAGACTGAAGTTGAGCTAACGCATTCTCAACTGAAGAATGAGGGGGAATGTTCATTCCTTCTTCAATGAGCTTTCCTAAGTCTTGCCTGGTAACTGACTTTGGTTCTTCTTGAAAAGATTTAATCTCTTCCAACCACTGCAGTTGTTGCAATTTCTGTTAAAATAGAGAATATTATCATTTTATTTATGACATGTACTTTAGTAAAGATAAAAAATAAAATAAATTAATTTAAATTAAACAAAAGTCAAATTGAGATGAAATATTAGAATTTGTTTAAAAAATTACCTGTTTTAATCTTGAAAGTTGAGGTAATTCTATACAAATTGAGTCACCATACTCAATACATTTTTCAAGTTTTTCAAGATCACAATCACTTTCTTGTGCTTCTAGTTCTTCAGCATCTTTTTGGAACTGAAGCACTTGATCTAATATAGACTTAACTCCATCAGCTTCTTTAAGTTCACAACAAAGATTTGTAATTTCCTGGTGAAACAAGGTTAATTCTTCAACAGTAAGCTTAAACTTTGCATCAACAGATTGCCTTGTCCTGCGCAAACACAAAATGAAATAATTATTAAAGTTGTACTAGAAATTATTCTGAACAAGCTTGAAAAAAAAAAAAATAATATTATTACCTTGTACGTTGTTTATTGCTCAACAACTGCCTTGCAACGCTAGCACATTTTTCAGCATCTTGAACTGCAGTTGTTAGCGCAGTGAGCAATTCACTTTCAGGAAACTTTTTAACTTCTGCCTCGTCCAGCAACTCTTTCAGTTCGTTCAACTCTATTTTCTCTCCTTTCGGATCCATAGCTTCTTTTACTTTACTGGCCCATGAGTCAAAGGACTCGGCCTTCAGTTTCAATTTTTGGAGCATGATTGGAAGTTCGTCTAAAGTATATCTATACCGTAAGGTATGTTTTTCTGGAGGACACTCGCAAAGATTGGTAAAATGTCTTAAACAAACTAGCTGTGATTTGTGACATGAGCAGGTTACTGCGCTCAGGAAACATGTGGTTTTACATGCTTCACATTGCCTTTCGTCATCCGGTAGAAGTTCAAAAGCCTCTCGCTCTGCCTCTGTTACACCCTGATCAATATAAAGTTTTATAGGTTAGTTTTCATCATGTTGAGATTGCACTATTGAGATTTAGTAATCGAAAATATACGTCCAAATCTCCGAAAATATGTTAAATCTTTTGAATGTAACTAATAAAAATCTATTATATTCAAAAAAGAAGTACAGTAGAGAACTACAAAAGCTTGTTTTTCCTCCAATGTGTGGAATTGGCGAATCGGTGAAAGAGTGCAAAAAAAGAAAGAGTTCAAGGCCTCCACGTCGAACTTAAAAAAAATCTAATCTAAATAGTCAAGTTATGCACTTTTGAGCACCCAGGCATATACGTACATCTTTCAGAAGACGTTAATGCGAGCTTCATCGGTCGCCGTGGGCTGATGAAAAATTGCCTCGCGACGTAGCTCGCGAGGCCGGAAGCTTCGCGAATGCAAAATTTTGTCTATCTACCGTTATTCCGAGCAGCTGGCCGGCAGCATTCCGCGCCCGCAGCGAAAAATGCGTCTACGCGCGATACGAGGGCAGTCGAACATAACCTCGCTACTTACTTAAAAAGAGTTACATAATCCCAGCGCAAAATATTCAAACCCGCCGTACGGAAGGTTAAGTCGCCTGCGTCCCAGCCGGACTCCCCGGCGCACCTCTCCCGCGACGCCCGCGAGCGAAATCGCCTCGTCCCAGCCACACACACAGCCCCTGTAGGCGCGCACGAGATAACAGAGTGTAGACCCGCGGCTCTCGGCTGTGCACTAAAAAGTCGCGCCGAGGACCTGCTCGGCGCCGCGCGCACGGGTGACGATGGCGAAAAAAAAAAACAAAGACAAAAAAGAGTCGACTGTTGCGTTCGGTCGATTTTCTTCGATCTTCGATACGGCGACCTGGAGAACTCGCGGTGGCTTGGCCTGTTTCGTGGAAGTGAGACTGATACGCCCACATACACGGCCATACACGTGGACACCGCTGGCGGGCGCCTGCACGTTTACGCGAGGGGCGCGCGTGTGAGTGAGAGCGCGATACCCACACTGGCGCGGCGATCGCGCGCACGTACACATGTACTTTCCACGCGAGAGCGGATAGGACACCGACACCGCGCTGGATTTCTCTGGCACGAAACGTATGTCGGGCCACTTCGTCAATTACACATGCGCACTAAATTGGAGTTTGGAGTAAACACGCGACGAACGTCCCCTATATGCCGAGTTGCTCGTTGTGCAGTTTTTTTTCTTTATTTCGGTTATAAGTTGAATTTTATTCTACTTCGGAGAATCTTTATGCGGATTGAAAATACAGTTTAAAGAGAGGAAATAAGAATAGGTTTCTAGAAACTGCAAGGTCATGCTTTAATATTTTTAGCTGCATATGGAAGATGAAAGTGACTTATATTTGATGCTTTACATAAATTTAAGTAATCAAATGTACTGTATTTAGAAAAGTATTTTAGAATATCTGTGAAATTTAGTTGAGAGACAGTTTGATGGAAATGAAATTAAGTATGAAATTAAATTAATTATAAATTAAGAAAATTCTTTATAATTTATAGAATTATTCTCTACTTTTTAAAAATAAAAATTTACGTTTTAACTCTAATAGATACTGCAATGAATAATTACAACCCTGATTAATTTCAAACATTATTGATTTGTACTTTGTTAATTATAAAGAACCTAATTAAGACTGTAATTATTCCAATAAACTTTATCTTACCCATTCTAGAAGATTTTTCCTCAACTTCTTTTCATCCTCTACCATTGTGAGCATGTCATGATAGGTTGCAGTAGCAATTCCGATGTCTAAGCTATCTGGATCCAGAGACATCTTGCAGACCAACTCATCGTGAGAAAATACACAAAATCGCCTTAGATTGGAGTAATGTGCAATACAGTCTCTACCCATTTTTAGCTATTTAGCAAAGAAATTAATAAAATTTAGAACTTTAATAAATTATTTTAAGATTTAAATATTTGACAAAAGAATTACCCAATCTGCAGGAGCAAAATTTACAGCTTCAGCAAAGTTGTAGCCTTGATTGAAGCCTGCATGATAAGCTCTTGGAAAAGTAACTACAAATTCACCAGCATGCTGGTCTGTTCTGAATACTGGTACGCCTAATAACAAATCACACGTAATATAAAAATATGTGATAAGAAAATAACATTTTTTTAAAAAATTAAAAAAGTTAAATAGAGTAAACAAAATAATAAATATTGAAACAAAGCCTGTACCTGCATTGGTAAGAATATTAGGGTTCATAATGGTAACTAATTGATGAAGCAAGTCTGGCTGACTGTGAAATAGTTCCGGTGCAGCAGATTTCATGGAGTGTTCAAACTTTTCAGCCTCAGATCCAGGCACACCATACCACGTTTTTGGTTCACCCCAATGTAGATAATTAATGGAGTAGCTCCAGTGATCTTCGTTATGCCAACAAAAGGTTGCAAAACACATTCCTACGTACATCCACGGTACTTTCATCCCGCTAATATCTGCATTGATGTGACCCAAAACGCTTTCTCGTAATACTGGCAAATTGTTCAGATTCCAGGAAGACTCGGCATACTCTTGATCGCACGTGAAAAGATTGACACTCGTTTTTGTTGGGAAACCAGATCCATGATCCATTGTATGCAAATCAGCTCCATACTCCACTGTCACATCTTCGTCAATGGAAGATACTATTCTCCAAAATTCCTTTTCAACCAATTCAGTTGGAACCATCTGCAATAAACAATAAATAAAATTAACATATTTATTTCGCACATAATTAGAGTATGAAATAAGAAATATTCTAGTTACATGAACTGGCATATTAAAATAGTCGCTTTTAAATTGATCAGCCATTTCTCCAAATTGCTGTAAAGTGTATTCTCTCTGTGCTTGCTCAAAACCAAATGCTTCCATTGGCTTTGATACTTCTTCTGCTACACATTTTGGACACCTCCAGTCTCCTTTTGGAATTTCTGTCAATGGTGGTAATAGGCAAAACGTGTGATAGCTGTCATCACAACCATCACAAAGCAACATATTTTCTTCGTTATCTCCTTTGCCACAATTGTGACAAATGTATTTTGCGAGCTAAAACATTGGTTTATGTTAGCATTTAAAAGTAGATATAAAAACTTTTCTAACATTTATTATACTTACTGGATCAAATTCATAGACTAGCTTCATTCCCCTAGTTTTATTTGATGCTTTCTTAGTATTTGTTTCTTTTGTTTCTTTGGTATTGAAGCCTGCCATTTTAGGTCCAGCTCCGTAAAACTGTAACTTTTTGAGTTCTTTGCTGTTTTCTTTATCTTTCTCTGCTCCAGAACTTGTCCTTGTTGTCCTTACGTTATCTTTAGAATCTTTCTCTGGTGAACCTTTGCCTGTAAATAATATTTTTTTAAATAATAGTCCAAAAAATGATTCTTTTAGTAAAGTGGAAAGAGTATAATTACTTTTAACATTGTCCTTGGAGTCTGTAAGATTTTTAGTCTTGATGTTATCTTTGGAATCCACAATTTTGCTTTTGATATCATCTTTACAATCGATATCAAACTCTTCCTTGCAGTCTTCCTGCTTGATTGTTGATGGACATCCATTTTGTTTTTCATCTTTACCAGAAAAACGTTTTGATCTTCGGGAAAATTTCTCTGGTGGTGGTTTTATCTGTTGCCGCGATATAATTCCATGTGGTTTATAATCTCTATCTTTCTTTTCATTTTCATCACACTCTGGTTCAATTTTCTAAAAAAAGGTACAAAAAATCGATAGTTAAAATTTAGGTATAACATTAACATCTTAACAGTAAAAAAATATAATTGGATAATTACAATATCTGTTAAAGTTTTTCCTTGTTTAAAGACGTCAAAAGGGTATAAAATTCTTTCATAATGACTTTTAAGAATACTGCCAACACTGCGACCAGAAGGATAGCCCAACTTATTAGCTATTTTGGCCCATCTCCTTTCTTTTGTCACAGTCTCAATACCACCTGCAATAAATCAAAATGTTATTAACCATATAAACTATGGGTCCAATCAGTTTTTGCATTGTAACATTTTTATTAGTCTCACCTTCATCTGTTACAATTCTGTGTAAAGAATATAAATCTAATGCTTTACGCTCGACTAATGGAATTTTTAATGAAGATCCTTGGAGTTCCCAAAACTTAGCTATTTGATCCAAGAAATTAAGTTTGATTCTGGTTTTAGCTTCCAGTTCATTTAATCTTTGTATTCTAGGTACAAATTTGAATTTGTCGACATCAACAGCAAATGGTGGTTGCCAATTCTACAAAAATATTATTTTATTGCTGATTATCTTAGGTAAGCCAAACAAATATTTTTACTTTACTTGTTAAATACAAGGAATTTATTTACATATGGTAGTGTATAAACCGAAACACTTCACCAATGTTAGAAATAACTTTTGTCACTTTTATTAAGTAAAACTATATCTCCAACAATTTAGTACAAAAAGTATATATATCTATTGCTTGGAAAAATAATCAATTGTTGTGAAAAGTAAAAAAGTAGTACAATCATATAGGAGACACAATGTACAATATGTTATCTTTTCATAATATTTTAAACAGACTTTGACTTCATACATCTAAAAATAGATTAATGACTTTGTAACATTATGGAACATACATCAATACTGCAACGAAATTAAAAATCGCTATATTATCGTGCGACGCAACCTGGCTGTACTCCACGATTAAAAATACCCACGGTAAATTAAAAAATCTCCGTTTTGAAAACTTACTGAGAAAGTAAAAGGGACGTGGAAAGCGGTAAAAGGGACATAAATTCAAATACTTTCGGAGCTTGCAAATGGCGGCGAACATTTCGTCATTGCGGGATCACCCGTCTAAGTACACATCTTTGAAAAAAGGCCTCGTCCGTCTCTCTCCATCGACCGCCCGAAAATGAGCTTACGCGGCGTCGAATTAAAGAAAAAAATAAATAAATAAAACTCCTAAAACATCGCGAGTTTCCCCAAACAATTGAGTCCAAACTGCGCATCAGGTGCGTTTTTTCGGGTAAATATCGCCGAGCGCTCGCTGCTCGCTCTCCCCGCGACAGGCCGATTCCCTCGCGCGTAAGTAGAACTCTCGGCGTTGCGCAAACGACAAAAGAAGCGAAACAAACTTTAAAAAAAAAAACGAAACAGAAAAATATAGAAAAAAAAGCCGCGAAGGAGTTAAAAGTCCGGGGTATTCGCAAGGGCATCGTACCTGTCGCCAAAGAACAAAGAGACAACGACGCAGCGCGAGCGCAATGTCGGGACGAGCCGAGTATTGGCGTCCCCGTAGACACCTACACGCCGTCCCCGAATCCGGCCGAAAACTTTCGCGACTCCATTCCGCGAGGCGCCTCGCGGAAGGAGAAAGGACGGCGACGACAAAAGGGCCTCCCCCCGTGGACTGTACTTATAGGTGTACCTACGCCGCTCGCTCCCTTATGTAACGGGTGCTACCTGTCAGCGTCTCCGCGAGCGCGAGGAACTTAAAAAAAAGAAAAAAATCCGCGACCGTAAAGTACGCCGCGTTAGCGAGATGAGGCCGTGCGAAAGGAAGCGACTTTTCACTTTTCCGCGACGCGACCTCGCGCTGACGCGAGGAAGAGCGAATAGAAAAAAAAAGAAGAAACGGAAGGCCCCCGTCGCGCTCGATATAAAACGCAGCTACCACCGCCCCGAGGCGCGATGTCCTGGCCGAGTGTGCATTAGGACACTCGGAGGACACTCCGCGGAGAAAGTGGCCCCGCGGAGAGGCGCACGTTCGCGGGGAGCCATTATTGCCCGAGCCGCTTCGTTATACACGCGAGGAGAGCCCGAGGCACGCGTGCATCGAATTTCCACTCCGCGCTTCGCGCCCGCACCCGCGTGGGCGTTTAAAGGGCGTTTTTTTCTTTTTTTTTCTCTCAATTCGACACGCGGGGCCCCCATCGCGTGTCCCTGTATACAAAAGCGGACGGACGAGCGCAATGTGGTGTAAATAGGCGCACTTACGGGTGGCGGCTTTATTTTGCAGATGCCAGCCTTCTCGGCGATCGGCCGTATCTTGGCGATGTAGCCGAGGGGGTCGAGGAACTCGTCGACGGTGGGCTCGAAGACCGGGGCCTCGGGCGGCACCTGGAACTCGAAGTCCTCGCGCTGGGCCTGCATGCCTCCCGTGGCGGCGGCCGCCTGCGCCTGCCTGCCCGCCCCGTGGCCGCTGTCCGCGCCGAGGGCCGCCACGCTCTGGTAACGGTTGTTGCCGCTGGCTCCGTGCAGCTTGGAGACCATCCCGAGGGCCGCGACGGGGTCCTCTTTGCTGCGCCCGTCCAGGCTGCTCTCCTCTCTTCTTCCCTCTCCTGCCGCCGCGATCTCTCTCTTTCTCCTCCTTTTTTGTTTGACGACGACGACGACGACGATGGTGAAACCCGTCGGCGGTGGGGCTCAGGAACGCGGCATCGCCGGCGTCACGGCGAGCTGTCGTCTCATAGCGTACAAACGCGGACACCGCGGCCGTCCGGCATTAGCGCCGAGCGCTCGGTCACGCTCGCCGCCGCGCGCGAGCGGCTCCGCACAGAGTCACAGCAGCGGCACTCGGATCAGCGGCGCGTGCAGCAGTCCCCGCGAGATGCGGCCCGCCTCGTGCATCACACACTACGCCCCACACTGGTTTAAGCGTTCGAACGGCCTCCGGCGCCTCTCTCTCTCCGCTCGGGCGCGCGCGTGTGTGCCTCCACCGGATGGCGATTCGATTCTCTCTCCTACGCTGGCGCGCGTGGGTACGCGGTGGCTGCGACGGCGACGACGACGCCCGAGGACAACTCCAACGGGCTCGCTGCAGCGGCGGCACTGTGTACACGGGGCACTAGACGCGACGACCGACGCGCACGATGCACTTGCGGCCACTACACTCGAGCACCGACTGCCGCCAGCGGCGAGCACTAACGGGCGACGGGCACAGCACGACTACTACTGCACTACACAGCTAGGCACTACACACTCGCTATGTGGATAGACGGAGACGGAGCGACTGAGGTCGGAGTTTTTCACTGGCCGTCGGGGCCGCAGCAGCGCCACTGACTGGGGACGGAGTGTGCGGCGGCTCGATTCTGCTACTTCTGCTCTTTCGGAGCGGCGCGTCGCGGGGAGGCCTGCTGCTCGGACGACGACGGCTCGAGCCTGTGCACTGATGATGGAAAAGCATCGGGGATGTTGAGCCAAGCGTTGCCGTGCGTCCCGTGCGTGGTGTAGCGCGAGCGACGGTGCTGCTTCGTCATCCGCTCGGAGGACGACTGCCTTTCCGCGGACACCAAGTGCACCAACCGGCCGACCACCGATTGGCCCTGCATGACACAGTGCGTCCAGCTCGAGCTGCCGGTACTTTATACACTTAGGTACTTGTCCGGCTGCGGTGTTGTACTTGTGACTACTTTGATATCAGTGCGTTCCTTCTATAAGGAAAAATTTCAAAATTTCTTTATAGCAGGATGATGATGTGTCTTGATGAGTGCGTCTTATCGCAGATGTTAAATTCGTCCGTTTGCTGTTTAACTCTTTATTTTCGACGTAAAGTATTGTAATTCTGTATTATTATTACTTATTTAGAATTGACAATTATTTTACAAATTACAAATATAAATAGAATTGAACAAATTTTTAAAACGGAATGATATAATTCAAAACAAATTTAGATTTGAGGATGTAGATACTTATAAATTATATATTTGCAGGTCAATTTTATATGAAGGTAACATCAATTTTTGGGACTTCTATATATTGTGACAATGTTAAAGTTCGAAGAGAATCTAAGTATTGAAGAGTTACCATTGAATGTGTACCACGATTTGGTCGCAGAGTTAAATAAAGATAATTGTTGGAAAACTTTAGCGGATTATATTACTGAAACTTTTAATTTTTCAAGGTAAAGAAAAAATTAAATTTTTATTGAATCAGTTTAATTATTATTTATTTATTTATTTAAATTTTTGCAGATCATGGAGAAAAAATTTAGAAGACAACTTGTATCCAAAAAATATCTCTCAAGGTGAAATATTATTAAAGGAATTGACTACAAAAATGTGTACAGTAGGAATTCTCAGTACCCTGCTTGAACAATGCAACTTACTCAATAGCTTATCAATTTTACAATCACCAGGTAAATTTATTTATTTGCATTGCTTAAACATTCAATTTTTATCTCATTATTTAATAATTTGCAGAACTTGTTACTATTATCACTCCTCCTATTGATGCAGAAGTTTATCTTGGTTGTCGGTTACATCTCAAATGTACAGCTTTAGGAATACCTCCACCAAAGTATGAATGGTATCATGAAAATAATAAATTAAATGATCAAACAAGCAATGAATTAATTCTTCAAGTAACATCGTAAGTAATATAAGTAATATAATATGTTCTAGAAAAAAGTATTATATTATTTACATTTGCAGAGTCTCACAAGAAGGCTTTTATAGTTGCAAAGTTTCTCAAATTGATCATAAAGGAGAATTGTTATGTGAAGTATTTTCCAGTCCGGCATCTGTTACCATAATGCCCTCTCCTGTAGTTATAGAAAAAGAACCTAATCCTTTCATAACAGTAAAAGAAGGTGAAACCCTTGTTTTAAACTGTGAAGCTACTGGTCATCCATATCCACATTTTCAGTGGTATAGAGACAATATTAGATTAGATGGTGAAGTTAATAAAATGTTACAAGTACTTAATAACTGTTGTTTTTAATTTCTTTTTTTTTAATAAATCATTCAGTTGTATATTCACAGTTTGTTCTTTTCAGATTGAACGGTTTTCTATTAATGAAGAAGGAAAATATTACTGTCATGTAAAAAACAAAATTAGTGAAAATTTCACTCAAAAAAGTATTGTAACGGTAAAAATTTAAATTGTTATTCTATATTTTAAAAAAGACAGATGAATAATAATCCGTTTATTTTTAGTTGGACCTACCTAGGCAAAAAGCTGTTGCAAAAGTGGCTTTGTTAATTGCAAATGAGAATTATTATATTCAAAATTCATTAAAAACTCCAAAAAATGATGTTGCAACTGTTGCAAAAATCTTAAATGGACTTGGTTTCGTAACCATCTGTCTTGCAGATTTAACATTAACACAGATGAATAGTGCTATAAAAATATTTTCTGAATCTTTAATAGAAGGAACATATGGTTTGTGTTTTCTATTAATGTTTTCATAAAATTTGTTAAATATAAATACTGCAATTAATATTTAAAATTTCTAGGACTTTTTTATTTTGCTGGTCATGGATTTAAAATGCAAGAAAATTATATGCTACCTATTGATGCTCCTGAAAGTTATTTAAGAAAAGATGCAGTTTGTGAAAGTGTATTGCTTTCAATGACTTTGAAAAATGATCCTGCTTTGATGGTAGTTATATTAGATATGTGCCAAACAGCGCCAAAAATGTACTGTTTGTTTTAATATTATTTAATATTGTATAAGAACATTAATTAATTAAGTTTTAAATTGCAAATATTGCAGAGAATGGAATCCAAAAATTCATGAAGAAATTCCATCCATCAATGAATACAAAGGTCAAAAAGATTTAAGAAATTTACTACAAGCTTACTCCACCTCTAGTTACAGACCTAGTTATGAACATATTGAGAGAGAGTATGGATTATATGCAACACATTTATGTAAATATTTGGGCGAAAATATACCTGTCACTAAAGTATTTGAAGAAGTTGGAAAATGTGAGTGTTTTGAAAAATATAAGATTCAAAGAAACAGTATAATAACTACAATTCCGATTATTTAATTTCAGCTATAGATAAATATTTGGAAGGAGCAGAAAGAAAACAAATTCCAATGTTTGCCACAACACTTACAAAAGCCTTTAGACTTACTGATGCTTTTTCCACAGGTATTTAAAACTAAAAGAAATATAAAGTCGTCACCATACAAATTTTTCACTATAAGGATTTGTAGATTTATTTTTGCACATATAAATGTAAAATACATTTTAGATTCCCCACCTCAACCGATTACATTCATAGAGGAAATCATGAAATTCCCAAAGAAGACTGTAGAAGTACATTTCCAGAAAAGTGGTGTTAAATGTAAAGCTATGGTTTCACAATATATAAAGCCATTTTTAAATTTTGTTCAAGTTTCTTTGGTTGAACTTGATAATAAATGGGAAATAAAGTTTTTCAACTCAGTCCATTTAAAGCAAAATAATTTACACGAGTGCAATATTAAAAATAAGTGTTGGATTCACAATCCTCAAGTGAATGAAGTAAATAGTTTTCTTAAAATATTGGTTTCTGCATAAAATAAACTAAACGAAATAATAATGCTATTTAATTTTTAGGGGCCACTGGTTGTTTCTCTTCAGGAAAATGGAATCAATATTGGAGCAAGCTTGCTACACATAAGTGAACTTATTCCAGCTATATTGCACAAACTAATTTAAATTTGAAATAAGGTTTATAAAATTTAAAATTTTTTATCTACTATTTTTTTTATACCTGTACTTAAAATATAAAATTATTGAAATTTTCATTAGAATGCATGATTCTAAATAGACTGTGATATTAAAATATTTTATCAAAGTGCTAATCTAAATTGAAAAGAACTATAATAAAATGTTGATAATAATTTTAAATAGATATTTGTTACTCAAATTTATTAAATTAAAAAGAAAAATAATTCGAAATACTGTTGATATTGTATATAATGTGAAAAATGTACATTTTATTAAAAACTTATATTTGTATGAATAATAAATATATTTAAATTACTTTTTACAATTTTAAGCAAAATGTAGTTCAGTAGAGGACATACTGCAATTTTACAAGTTTTTAACAAAATTTGTTTAGAGTTTTAAATATTTATAAACTTAAACATTAATTTGTAGTGATGTTAATCAAACCACACTGGAAAAAAAATCATATATTTTAATAAAATTAAAAAAAATTAATTTCTTAATTATAACTTAAAAAAAGTTATTACCTTAATAACATAAAATGGTTTATACTATTAATAGTCCAAGATGAATCAACATCTTTTGTAAATTCACGAATAAATCGTAAATTTGTAACAAATATATTTTTTCGACTCTCTGGCATCAGTCCCATGAATAATTCAGGTTCACGATTTTCTAAATTTTTAGAATCTCGGTAAGAGTGAAATACTACTGTTATTTCAACAAACCGTTCAGAGGCTGAAAAATGCATTTATTCATAAATTGTAAAAGAGTTGCTGTAAGATTCATTTACCTTTGTTATTATCAAACATAATTCCAATTTCATAAGGGAATACTACAAAGATATCTTCATCCTTTACAGCTAGATATTGCTTCTGTTCTGAATTTAACATGCTTATTTTATTTCTTACATTCTGTATAGTTTCATCGGTAACTAAACCTTTAATACTTTCATAGTCTTCTCGTGCCAAAGCGTCTGACACTACGACTAAAGCCTAAAATTATAATACATTTTTTCTTCACATTCATGATTTGCCAAATTGACGTATTACAATGAAAATAATGCTTCGAGAAATACTCACTTGTTTAGTTCCTTTCAAAAACTCTCTCAAGTTAAAATCTTTGTCCATTCTTGGTATCAGAAAACCAACTGATAGTTGATTTTTCATACTCTTTAAGAGACTCGGATAAAAGTATTTTGGTTCATCAAAGAGAGGAGGTATCACAATCTCATTTTTTGGTGCATTACTCGGTTCATTCACAATCCGCCTACATTGTACAACATTTGGCAAAAGTGTCCTTAACAATTTGGACCTTGCGTAGTTGCAATAACTAACAGAAGCATTGGCACTGAGGTGTGAAGTCAAATGGCGTAGAGTCGAGTGCACGACTTTTTTACAACATTTTGTATGAAACATTGCAATTTAAAATGTTATGCAGCTTCTGAAGCGGCGAAGCCCTTAACCTCGAAACTTTAAAAAACACAAGATAGTACAGTTGACCGCCACAGCGTATATCTGCGGCTCGTCACTCGCTTCTAAAGTCAAAAAAGTCTGCTATTTAGGATAGTACAATCATTGGTCAGCTCCGAAATCCTCCGATGCTCCGACAATGTTGCCGGGTTTTCAATAACAAATTAACAATGAAGAGATAAATTGTGATATATATAGCGAGCAATAATAAAATATCGAACAGTTTGATTATTCTGACAGCAGCAACAAGTCATGAGTTCTAAAGGTGCGCGTGTACTTTCGCTTTTGCTGAGGCGAGATTTTGCAACGAGGTTCAGTCATCAGTGTCGAAAAACTCATTCCCGAAGTTTTGTGAAGCACAATTTTACACCGGTCGTCTCTCAGCATGGAAGTTTACTATATTTTAGCGACTGCCCACCAAAGTGCTGGCAGTGCGACAGTCCGTACAAATCGGAGCTTTTTTGCTCCAAGTGTAAAGCCTTACAGAAGATGCCTAAGGACCTAAATTATTTCGATATCATTGGTGTTAATAAAGAATTCAACATTAATGTGGACGATGTTCAAAGGAAGTACAGGCAATTGCAGACTTTATTGCACCCGGATAGATTCGGACAAAAGTCTGATGTAACTCGTTAAATTCAAATTAGCTTTAGCGTAGCATAAATTTTATTCTAAATGATTACATTTACTTTTTTAGCGGGAGAAGGAGATCTCAGAGACCCTGTCGTCTCTAGTGAACAAAGCTTACACAACTTTGCTTCATCCATTGGACAGAGGGATATATATGCTGAAATTGGAAAATATGTATATAGACGAAAAGACTACTAGTTACGATCCAGAGTTTTTGATGGAGATAATGGAACTAAATGAAGAAGTTGAAGAGGCTTCCAAAAGTAGCGAAAAAGTTCTGGAACTTTTACAAATGAATCGCATAACTTTGGAATCATTAAACAAGTACTGTTTCGTATATTATAAAAAAAATGCATTCTGTTTACAGAGATTCATTGTCATTTTTATTTTTCAGGCAAATATCTGCGGCATTTTATAGTAACAATCTTGAAGAGGCTAAGGCACTTTTAATAAGAATGAAATATTACATAAGTGTAGAAAACAGATTAAAAAAATTGAAACAAGACTTAGGAATTGTTGAATAGATAGAAATACTGTACTTAGTTAATAATACTGTTTGTAAATAATTGTAAATATGTACAATAACTAAGAAAAGGTGTAATAGTACTACTACTTGTCAAAAAATACATTAGATTTTATAAAAAGAATTTATTGATTATCGGCTTTCCACTGTTCAATCCACTGACATATTCTATTAACATTTTCAATAGTCTGTTCTGGTGAATCACTTTGAAGTTCATGAACAATTTCTTCTTTGTAAGATTCTTTTGCCTCTTCTAATATAGTTTGAAAAATTTCACAGTCTATATTGTCTTCTAGTTTTTTGCCAGTATATCCTCTAGCAACCAGGCGATCATACAAAAGAGTGTTATTTGTTCTTAAAACAAATACAATGTCAAACCATCTTTCTGGAAAAAACTCTGCTCCGTGATAATCTACTATCTTACCACCTTCACACATCATGGGTTCCATCAGATCTAGTAACTAAATAAACTTTTTTATTACTTTATTTATCATTGTGTACATTATAAAATAAATAAATAAATTACCTGATCTTCATTTAGAACTGGACATTGATACTCATTATCATAAGAATCAACGCATTTATTTTCAATGGCTAATTTACTAACGTCTAGCCAAGTAAACCCTGTGCGCTCTGCGAGCATTCGTGACATTTCACTTTTTCCTACACCTGGCGTCCCTGCAATTGTTTTACAAACAATGAAGTGAACTCATTCAATTGTTAAAAAAAAACTGAATTCGTGCTTTTAAAATAAATGGTAAATGATTTGAATTACCTGTTATTAAAATATTTGGAGCTTTTCTACCCATTGCAATCATTTCGGTGATTCAACAAAAACACTCAAAGATTCAATAAAAGTTGAAAAATCCAGTGTAAAAATTAAGTATTGTCGGTTTTTCGCACGAGGTTAACGCGCTTCCTTCCCCATGCTTTTCCCGATTTGACTGCAGCCACAACACGCGTCCGCATGGCCGACTGGGCGCCATGTGTTCACGAAAGTGACGTCACTTTTAAATGCTCCACGGTGATCGGCTGCTCCGCAAAACATATTTTCCTCGTTACTCAATTGTCCTGCAAAAACAGATATTCTATTAATTTACAAAATTTTCGAATTACCGCATATTTTTATTATATATTTAGACAAATACAAGTGAGTGCATATATACTTAGGCTATATATGTATATACCGAGTATGCGAAGATTCGTCGACGCGTTTGTTGGGGGGGGGCAGAGGGTGCACATACTGTGCGGACTTGCAGTCGGGCAATTGGCAGACGACAGTCCGAGGAGTGACGTGCCGCGTCTGACATGTCAGCGCTCGCTCTCCCTTTTCCTCCTGGACGTTTCGCAAGACAGTGCGCATCATAGCCGCGGGTGTTCGATTGCTCCTTAATTTTTCTATTTTGCGAAATTGGGAGTCACGCAACGCGGCAAAGTGTCGTATACCCACGCTTAGTGTGCAGGAGAGTGCAGATGGACACGCGCGAGCAGCCTCTCGACGTGTCTTTGTTATAAACATCGCCATGTCGATAAACTGTTGATTTCGCCAAAGATATAAAATACACTTGGGCTTCGATTTTTCGCTCTGGAGAGGGAATTTTTTCGAAGTTCGAGGGGCACGGGGGTACGTGACATTTCCGGCCAATCTAAACTCGATAAGGTTATGAGGCTGAAGAACAGAGACTCCACTGTTCTCCTACATTTTTTCTCGGCTTTTATTTTTCATTTCACTACTTATTATGGCGGCTAAGTGCGAGGTGAGTTGCATTTCTTTATTAAATTGTTGATGGAATGTGCAATTGGCGTTTTTAGATGACCAGTGGATGCGTTTGTTGAGTTATTCAAATTGAGCGAGGGAACTTAGGCATATTTTTTGTAACATATTTTACTGTATTTTAGGAATGCGGTTGCATCTGCAAGCAGTGCAACAAACATGAACAGAGGCACAATGACATGCACTTGCATGTGGAGATAGAAAATTTACGACAACGGCTTGTAGAAAGAGATCACCACATTGTAACAATGGAGACGCAATTTCTAAACGAAGCTGAAAAATTTCCTAACGGCGAATTGGCTTCGTTGAAAGAAGAGGTGATCATTTGGCAGGATAAATATGCAAGGCTCCACGAAGCTCACAAGCGAGTGCAAAAAGTCAACCAAAACCTAGAAGATAAATTACTAAGAATTGTCGACAAATGTGAGACTGAGAAAGGTGCCTTTACCAAGGATATAGCTACTCTGTCCCACAGATTGGCTGATGCTAATTATACTATTCACCGATTAACTCAAGATAATGTAAGTTTTTTTTCTGAACAATGATATAATACACTACTTTCACTCTTATTATCTAAAAACTCCTAGTAGACTTCCGTGACTCCCTGTACACTCATTTTATTCTGTGATGATACATCTTTGTAGCCACATTTCAGCTTTTGCAGACATATTTTACCTTTTGCAGACACATTTAAGCCTCTGATGACATTTTGGCTTTTGTAGAGACATTTTAGCCTCCTTAGTGCATAAATAATTATTAAAAATTGCTAATTTTATGTATCTATTTTTAGGAAAAATATCGAAATGACGTAAATTTAGCAATTCAACTACTTCAGTGCAAACCCTCAAATTTTGTTGGTCAAAAATATGAATCGGTAAGTAAAATAAAGTAATTCTAAAATTATTAAAAAAATTTTGGAAAAATAATGTCTAATAACTAAAGAAAGAAAAAACTAGAAAAAATCCTATAAGTTATAATATATTATTTTAGTTACCTCCAGAAGTTCAAGCAAAAGTTAGGAGTTACGTTGCACAAAAAGGTCGCATCGGCGAATCATCTAGTCCTGAAGTAAGAAGCATAACTGTTCCAATATCCACATTCCCTCCCACGGCGATGGTGTATAATGTTGCAAAGCCAGTAGTTGAAAAACAAGACGTGAACAGCGATGACGAATCGAAACCTCCTATAGATGTAGTATCAGCGGCTATAATGGCAAAAGTTCTAGAGGACAGAGAGAAGGAAAGGATATTCACGCGGCACTGTAATACATGCACGTGTCATCGAAGTGTTTTGAAAGTGGATGCCGAAAGTCAGACTACATTGGATTATGACAAACTACCTACTACTAAAGATTACTTCAGCAACGAATTAAAAGACACACTAATTAGTAAAGAAAATCTTCAACTGGAAAATCGTGATTCAACTGTTAGTTATAACAAGAGCTTTTCTCCATTGAACGACTCCAATGCCAAACGTGCTACTTTTCACTGCGTAAATGAAGTGGCAGAGGCTAAGCAAAAACTGAACAGTGAACACTCAAAGATGTCGAACTGCTACAGTACCAACGCCAATTCTAAAAACTATTTGAATTTGAAAAATTCAAACCAGCAGAGAAATTTAAATAGCGTGATCGTAGATATAAACGTTGATGGTAACAAACCCAAGACGATAAAAGATGACGATAGGAACGAAGCGCAAAATAGTTTAAACAACCACATGAAATCACCGAGCGAGAGGAAGTCCGCGAAAGAGATAAAGAACTTGGACGATCAAGCGAAGATCGACATGATAAACGAGAGGCTGTGGAAGAGCAGTTGGATGACCTCTCAGAACGCGTCCAGTCCTCGAGACGGCGAAGCTCAGCTGGACGTGATAAACGAGCGTGACTGGCGGCGCAGCAGCAGCAGGAGCGGCAAAAACGCGGAACGACCCGCTCGACTGACGGTGATCGAGGTGAAGAGCGCGGACGACTTGACGAGTCAGGGCGAGAAGACGCAGAGCTCCAGTTTCGGCGGCGACAGCCCGGCCGTCTCCTCCTCGGACCCCTCGAGTCTCTCGAGCGATCCGGTGCCGAACCAGCCACCACCGCAGAGCCGCAAGGAGCGCGTCAGCGGGCCGCGCAACTGCCTGGTGCGCGTGACGCCCGGCTCGAAGAACATCCTGCTGGACAATGTGGACACCTACCAGACGGTGCTGTACACGAGCGGTTGCAGCCGGCCGAATACGGCCCTCGTACATCTGGCCAAGTCCTCGCGCTCCGGCAGGTCCGTCGCGGACTCCGTCAGCAGCGAGGAGAACGGCCCGGCGGACCGGGACAGCAGCCACCTGCAAAGGGTCGCCCAGTGGGTCGACACGCTGTCCAGTGACTGCGAGCAGCGGAACGCCCAGTCGGTGGACGTATCATCATCGGAGGAGCCGCTACTCAGCGCAGCCCTCAGCCCGAAGAACGAGTCGCCCGCCGGGCTGCCCGAGGATCAGCAGGACCTGATGACCTTCGAGGGCTCCAGCGACGACGAGCGCAAGTTGAATATCGCTCGTGATTGTCAGGCGAATATCTCGAAGGAGATCGAGGAGGCTTACCTGAAGCTCGCAGCTACTCTTGAGACGCCGAACCTCAGGCCCAAGCCCGTCGACATTGACTTGATGACCATCGAGAAATACAGGACGGAGCAGAAGCGCTCCAGGAAAAGTTCCCTGGCCAAATCGCAGCCTACAACGTAATCTTTTTACGTTTTCGCGTTTTTTAAATGCTCCTCTTAGGTACTATGTTTTGAATCACTTATAGATAACAAATTTCCGATAAAGATATTACATTGTCGACTGAAAAATTATGCGCCAAATCTACACATTCTATTATGTGGAGAGTCTAAGAATATTTCGTTAGTAAAATTTTACTAGTAAATTAATTGCAGAAATTTTAAATATTTTAACAAATAACGTCACATCACCGGTTCTTTTGTGTACATAAGTGGGTACAGCTATGTAGTGAGAATTTTTAATTAGTTTAGTCTAAATTCTATTTTTTTTTAAATTGATACAACAAGTTAAGTGCAAACCATAAAACGATTTGTATAAAATCGCAAGAAAATTAAAAACCAAAATTTTTAACTTTTGTTAGAAGAAAATATATTTTATATTGCACAATATTATTTTTTATTTTAAAAAAACTATTAAATCAAATTTTTAATTTTACATTTTATTGTATAACATACTGATAATTGTAATACACAATTCACTTATATTTGCAAATTTAAAAAAGAAACCGGTTCTGCTGTCTTTAAAGATATTTTATTAATAGTATTTTATTATTTTCGATGTTTAGAAAACAATTCCGTAGATTTGGGCCTAATGAAACATTTTTAATTTAAAATTTGTATTGTATTCATGTGATTTACTGCATTTGTACCTTACTATTAGATAGACAATAATGGCATACTTTATTGAAGTTAAAGAAAATATTTTAATTCCTTATAGAAAAATGGTTTTTGATAGTATCATTTCTAATATATAAATAAAAAAAATAAAAGTATTGATTGCAGTCTTTTAAAAAAATAATTAAAAATGTGTTAAATAAAGATTTTAATCTTCAATTTTGATATGTAAATTAATGCGTTTGAATTAATGTGATGTAAATTATTATGATGTAAATTACAATTTTCAAACGCTTTTGACGCTTACAAAATCATGAGCAAACTTTAAAAGTGAGGCCAGTTTCGTTAGTTGCAATTAGTTTAAATGATAAGGTATTGAAAACATTTTTTAAAGCTAATTAGAATAGTTGAAGTTAAATAATACGAGGCAGTGGAATGTGCGCTCGAAAATTTTGAAATGATTCCAATGTTGCAATGCATTTTTTTCACTTTGTGTTCGTCGAACTTATCATCTAAAAGATATGCGTAAAACTAACTAAAAAACTAATATTAATGTCTTTCATCTCTTTCTAATTTTTAAACAAATTTTAAAACTGATTTAGTTTAAATTATACTGCTTAAATATTTGCAACGTAATGAATTCCACTATTTCTACTGAAGACAATATCTAATTTATGTATGCAATAACTATCACATTTTTGGTGATATTTAATTGATAGTTTTAATTTAATAAAGCAATAATTTAATTGTGCTGGAAACGTTGTTTATAACTTGATACATATAATACATGTATATGTATGTATGAAGTAATTAAAAAAAGTATTTGTATCCAGTTATAGTATTAAATGGTTACTGTAAAAATCTGCACAATTATTTTAATTTCCGTTGTAATCAATTTTATACATCTAAGTAATCCAATAATTGTGATAAGTGATAAGAAAAATAGACGTAAAGAAGAGTTTGATACGTATAAGAAATTTGCAATGATCATGTAACTCGATGTTTATAAAAGAATGTAATTATAAAAAGTTGCTACCTTACATTAAGATAGACTATAGTATGATAATAAACTCGCAAGAAAAAAAAAACAAATAATCCAGAGCAACGTCAGTTTATTTTATAATATAAACAATTATTGATCGTATGTACATGAGAAACCAATAGAATAGAATTGAATTTAAAAGAAAAAAATGGTCTAATTTTGTACATTAATTAATTCTACGAGATGATGTATAATAAACAAATTGATTTTACGATTTCGTTTGCATATTGCAGAGTTGTTGAGTTCCATCGCAATTGTCGCTTTGTACACTTATGTGTACAAATTTTTTAATATAGTTGCTGAATATTCTTATGTTAAAAGTTCGTCGGATAATAAACTACATATAATTATTGTAATAACAACTAGTAACATTCGACATGTTCTAGTATCAAACTTCGCTACAGACAGTGCAGTTTCCTATACAAATTACCCAGAAATCCGGGAAAAAGTTATTACGGTACTCCGGCAATTGCGGGACGAATCGCACTCCCTTTAAAATTTTATTTGGCAGATTAAATAAATTTTATCTGAATACTATGCCAAAAATTATACGAGGTGACTTAGCACTTCTTTCTGACGCAGGCAATTTTTATCCTACGTGAGTGATCATTTTTAATATATCACCAAAAGCAAGTTTCGTCCCACGATTGCCGTGGAAACGAGGGTCAAAATTATTATAGAAATTTCTCTGCGTGTTGTAGGCCTGTATCCTACGAAAATTTGCCAAAATAATGAGTATACTATACGTAAAACGAGATTAATTGTATCGATGCAACTTTGTGTATTTTGAAAGGCTCCCTCGACTCGAGATCGAGTGAAATTTGTACAATTTTGTTATGCGGAGTTAACTAAATACGTATATGCCTAATGCGATGTATTTTTGCTTCTTTCCAAGCATGAATATTAGTTGAATAAGGACGTATTTACGGCTGTATCGTTCAAGATAACTGTCAATACGATGTAAGATTGTAAACGAGTAAATAAATCATTGTTATAAATTCGCTCGATATTTCATTCTTGTGATTTTTCATTCAAGCTTACGCGAACATTGATTTATCGGGGAAAAAGAAAATCGACCGTTTCAGGTGATTGGTCAACGTTTCAAAATGCAAATATCTCGAAAACAAAAAATGCACTTGTATCTTTTTATATAGTAATTAACTATTTTATTGTGAAACATCAAAGTTTTAAAAAAGTAAAACTACTTTAAATATTCAATTTTAATAATAAATATATGCCTATGAATTCTGGGCCAAAACTTTGATGTTTTACAATAAAATAGTTAACCAAAAAATTGCAGAAAATTAAAAAACGCAATTTAAATAAAGTAAATTAAAATAATGTCTTTTAAATAAATAAATTCTTTGTAAAACATACTTTGAAGATGTAGTTTTATCAAATTTTAAACTTTCGGAGAGCGAAAACATGCTCGTGAAGCACAAATAACAGATTATAGTTATAGTTTTATCAAATTCAATCTACAAAAAATTATATTTTATAAAATTATAAAACTTTATATGTCCATTTGTTTATGCAGGAAAAAAGTCTGCAGAAATGTCTACGAAGTTTTTTTGCAAGGTTTTCGTCCACAGAAAATTCTGAAGTAATTACTACAGAAATTTTTTTACTACACAAATATCTGCAGGTCTTTCTTTTCTGCAAAATTTTCGGCAGGCCACAGATAAATCTGCTGAAACTTCTAATTTCTGCCTAATCTTCTGCGGACTTTTTTCCTATAAGGGTAAAACACTCATACAAGAACTTCGCAAAACTTTTTCGTTATTACTAAAAAAAAAAACGCATAATCACCTACAATAAACATCGGCCGGCCCGCGCATTACCCACAATCGAAGAAAAGTAACCATCCTCTCCTGCCATTACCCGCGCGCTCCGTTCGCGCTCGAGTGGCGAAAAAAACGAGCGATCGCGCGCGCGTCGCGTTTAAACCCCGCGTACCCATTACCCGCGCGCACACACGAGCGGGTAAATCGGGCGCGCGAGTTTATTGGGAAATGGGATCGGTCGTTGCATGGCAGTTAGCGAGGCTCGCATGCGGGTGTGTGCATTTACAAGCCGAGGAAGGCCGATCCTCGCCGCGTCGCTTCAATCAGGCTAATGTCTCGTGGGGCCGCGTCGGCATTTACAATCGGCCTAATGAACGAAGCGCGCCGCGGCGGCCTCGCCTTTAAAGCGGCGCGCGCGCGCGGATGTGGCTTACGCCTCGCCGTCAATTTTTCTAATGAAAAATCCCGGGGGGCCGAAGTTCAAGTTGGCCGCGGGGGTGCGGGGATCGATCGCCGCGCGTAATTCTGAGGGGGGGCATTCCTTAAGCCGGCGGCCGACGCACCCCCGAGGCGGCCCGTGATTTAGAGGGCCGATATCCCGCGTATTTTTCCGCGACCTACATCCCATTTCGAGGTCAAGCACACACGCCCGACACGTACGTATACGTCTTTCGCCGGCTGCTCCGCTTTAAAGCTGCTGCTTCGACTGCCGGTGCCTGATTGTTCGTCGGTTCTTTCATGGGGGGTGGATGGAGGGTTGAGGGAATTTTGTTTTAAATTTGTTTGGATTTATTTAAATGTTCGGTCATTTTTTAAAGAAGCTTTTTCTTGCAGTGGGGGAGAGATTATTTGCGCGGTTACTGGACTGGGTTAAAGTTTGTGAATTTTATGTTTAGCGTAACACATCGATTATCGAAAATCATGAGAATGAGATGACAAAATTTAGTCAACCTGGAAACATACTTCATAATTATATAAATTGAATTATCCCTGGTAGAAAATTTACTATAAATTGACCATAACTGGTCAATAAAGAAGGCGATTGACCATAAATTGACCAATTTATGATTAATTTTCTACC